>CAWUFW010021000.1:0-133924 GCA_963921515.1 Calotriton arnoldi
TGTGAAGATGGTTTTTGAATTGTGTGTCTAGAAACCATGCTTTCAGAAGTGGCTGGCTTCTTGTCTTAAACCATCCTGTGTGCCTCTGCCTGGTTGTATATTGCCTGCCTGGGTTTAGACGTGACAGGGTCTGGGAAGTGTCCTGACCCCAGGGAGGAGAAGGTGAGACAGCAACAGGCTGGCCTGCATTTGATGTGATGGGGAGGAGTAGCCCCCTGGATGTGAAGAGGGCTGTGTTGCTGCCACAAAAGGATGGCTCCACCTCCTGCTGAGCGTCTGGGCCCCAGACCCTGACTATCAAAGGAAGAGGGTGTGCACTGGCAGGAAGACACCCAGGTCTGGTTTTGGACCGAGGTCAGAGCCCCCTGAACACAAAGATTTCAAAGGCATTTAGGGGTATAAATGTAAGAGCTGAAACCCCTGAACTCAAGACTGAAATCCATATTGAAAAAGGATTGAACCTACTTGGTGCTCAAGAGGAACCTCTGCCAAAGAGGAACAGCTGAAGAGACTGAAGAGAAGGACTGCCCTTGCTGTGTGTTCTGGGGCTGGCCTGCAGTTTGCTGGTTTGACTAAGGAGAGGACAAGGGACTTTGCTGTGTACTGTGTCCCCCTGCTTGTGAGGACTTTGCTGTGTGCTGTGTCCTGTAGTAGCGTGTCTCCAAGGGCCCGAGGAGAGCTGGTCCCCTGTTGTGGAAACTCAGGAACACAAAAGTTTCCAACCGTGTCTCAGCGACACTGTGTGCGTGGTGCTCTTGCACGCCTGAGACTGCTGTGTGGTCCGTGGTACTGTTTACGAGGTGCCCCGGGATCGCACTGCCCCCGCAGCATGAAACATCGCCCAGGCTGCTGCCTTGCTGTTGTGGCCCGAGCCGTCCTCGTACCTGAGGCTGTGAAGAAGGATCACCGCCGCCGGCCCGAGCCGCAACGTGCCAAAGGATTGTGTGAAGCTAAGAACTGTGTCTCAGCGACGCTGTGTGTGTGGTGCTCTTGCACGCCTGAGACTGCTGTGTGGTCCGTGGTACTGTTTACGAGGTGCCCCGTAATCGCATTGCCCCCGCAGCGTGAAACATCGTCCACGCTGCTGTATTGCTGTTTGAGGCCCGAGCCGACATCGTAACTGAGGCTGTGAGGAAAGATCTTCGCCGCCGGCCCGAGCCGCAATGTGCTAACAGGGAACTTGAAACTGAGGACTGTGTCTCAGCGACGCTGTGTGCATGGTGCTCTTGCACGCCTGAGACCGCCGTGTGGTCTGTGGTACTGTTTATGAGCTGCCCCGTGATCGCATTGCCCCCGCAGCGTGAAACATCGTCCACGCTGCTGTATTGCTGTTTGTGGCCCGAGCCATCATTGTAACTGAGGCTGTGAGGAAGGATCACCGCTGCCGGCCTGAGCTGCAACGTGCTAAAGGATTTCTTGAAGCTAAGGAAGCTACAAGGTGAAAGGGATCATGATCGTTGTTCGTCGAAAGGAATCTGCCCAAGATCATCAACAATGGAGAAGGCCGCGCCGTAACCTGTCCGGCTACAGCGTCGCCTAGCAACAGAGCTGCAACGTGATCGGGATCGCCCAGCAGGACGTCCGACGAGCGGGGAGAGAGAGAGCAAGGCAGCGCACCCCCCCAGGTAAGGCTTGGACTCCGGTCGGGAGCCGCAAGCGTGTGTGGCCTGGGGAGGCGTGCAGGAGGAGTACAGGAGTGCTCCGAGCTGCTCTCCCGCTGCACCGCGTTAGACGCGCTGAGTCCCCGAGTGGCCCGGACCTGCCCAGCAGGACCGGGCCGCCCCTGTAAGCCTATGACTGTTGTGTCTGCTGTTGGGGCCTAGTGGTGCCCGAGTTGACCGCACAGATTGCATTACGAACCGCATTATAATTGCATTACGAACTGCCTGATTCTTGCATTACGAACCGCATTATTATTGCATTACGAACGGCCTGATTCTTGCATCATGAAATGCATTATTATTGCATTACGAACTGCCTGATTCTTGCATTACGAACCGCATTATTATTGCATTACGAACTGCCTGATTCTTGCATCACGAACCGTATTATTATTGCATTACAAACTGCCTGATTCTTGCATTACGAATCGCATTATTATTGCATTACGAACTGCCTGATTCTTGCATTAAGGACTGTCCTATTACTACATTACAAGCTGCATTACGAACTGCATAGAATTGCATTAGGACTGCATTAGAGATCGTAAATTGCTCATTAATACCGCAAGAACCTACAAGTGATTGCTGGCCTAATAACCGGCCAAGTGAATTATTACGAATACGCATATGTTGGTTTTTTATCGTTTGGTCTCATCGTATTCCTTTTTATAAAGATACTGCTAATTTTATTAAACCAGTGTGGTATCCATTTGTGGTGTTATCACTGCGTTACTGGGAGTGTGGTTGCAAATACTTTACACATTGCCTTGGAGATAAGCCTGGCTGCTCGTGCCAAGCTACCAGGGGGTGAGCAGGGGTTATCTAAGGGTGTGTCCCTCCTTACCCTGACTAGAAGCAAGGGTCCCTATTTGGACTAAGGTACATACCTCAGCCAACTAGAGACCCCCAGTTCTAACACAATGACAAAATCAGCCTTGGTTATGTGATACCACAAGGTGGCTTTTCAGCACTGCCATGCAGATTGGTAGAGAGGATGCACAAGGTGATTATATATTCTTCGGGGCAAGTAAATCAAATGAATGGAAACAGGTTATGGCACAACGTGGCCTTGGGACTGACCGTAGAAACAGAGGGGCAGAAGGAAAAGATCTAAACGGGCTAGAAGAGAGAAATCAGACAGCAAGTATGGAGGATCTCTCGGGTGGAAGTGGAAGTATGCACTTCAGATGACAGTCCGTTTAAAGTCTGTGTTATGAGAAACATGGAAGTGGGTGAGGGTGAAGGCTTTTGATTTCTTTATGCCCGTTTCTCCACCCATGTGTGTTTTAATGACTAAGGGGTGTATTTCAAAATTGCCAGGCTGTGTTTCACTCTATGTAGGCAACAGATGATGTACTCCACTACCCCAGTGGATTAAAGCCCACCATATTTAGATATTTGTTCATTGATTGGGACCACCGGACTTCCTCTGGCAATCACAAACAGGAAACAAAAGTACGTTGGAAGGTCCACCTTGAATAGTGCAGATAAACTGATGTATTTTGAACAATGGCATATTATCAGCAGTGCTTAATTTGAGCCAGTGGTTTCTGTTGCTCGGGTCCAGCACTTAATTGTCAGCACCAGTGCCTGTGACAGTCTGCCACAAGGTGGCCCTGTCTGGCTAATTTCGAGATGACTAAAACAACAGTTAATTATTCATTCAATACACATTAAAAATTACTATTACCTGCCATCCACGCCATTCTTATAGCTGTGGGGGCCTGAAATAGTCTGAGTTGTCACATATGTAAGAGTGTGATGGTAAGTACTTGTGTTTTTACTGTCATTGGCAGCTTAGCAGGTGCAATGTGTGGTGCAGGCTGCAATGGCCTCCTGACGAGAGCCCTGGCACTTATTTTTTTTACATATTAAACAAATTAAGCATTGATATCAGTCAGGGTGTTTGTCCAAAATCTCCACTATCTCCATCAGATGATGGAAACATGACACTTTGTCATTTATAGTGCGATGGTCTCTGCAGCACTTGCATATACTTGCCAATCCTACCATAGCATATAGGTGTCCTATGTGAATTAGGGGTCCTGTCAGCTGTGTGGTGTGGTTGCATGCTGCTAATGGAAAAATGACATTGCAGTGCACAGACAGGCCTGTTCAGGAATCAGCACTAAAGCTGTACCTTCCTTTTTCTTCTTGCTATAGAAAATAGATTTTCTTTTGATCTTTACCATGTTTGACATAACTCATTAGGTGTTGCCTAACTGCAGCTTTATCTGTTTTGGCAGCCTTTTGGAATAAAAAAAGTGTAAAGAAAACACATTCATTCATGCATACATAAATAGAGGGGCTTTGATTCAACCCTCTTCATCCATTGATTTGTTCAATTGCCAATCAAATTTTGCTTGGGGACACCTCAGCACGGGACAGTGGGTCAGCTCGCTTGTACTGTGAGTTGCTGAACTCTTCCTTATGGCAAGGTGTATGCACCCAAAAAGAAGTGCATTTCGGTGCCAACGCTGGGGCATCAAAACTTTACTTTCCCAATGCTTTGTTCTTTCTATTCTTTATCCTTTTTTATTTATTTTTTAGCAATCCTTAAACATGGACATCGATTCATCAAAATGTCTGGGGTAGCGGAAGTGACTTCACATGACATGTGACCCCCTGCTTGATGTCGCAAGAAGGGACATCACATGAACTTTGACCTGATGACATCTCAGGAAGTGACATCACCTGCCCTTTGACCCACCCAGATGTCACAGGAAGTGATATCAAACAAATTGTGAACTAGTGACATCACAGGAAGTGACATCACCTGCTCTTTGGACCCCCATGAACTCAAAGGAAGCGACATTGCATGACCTTTGACTTGGTGCTATCACAGGAAGTGAAGCATCTAACTTTTGGTTACTTACATCACACACAAAGGCTGGAAAATCTCTACAGATACAAAAGAAGTACCCTATAAACAGAAATCAAATCCTATTGAAAATGCAGCTACATACATTGTTTCAGGTAGTATCTTCAGATATACAATTAAGATAATGTAGCATTGATTAAGAACCTATCAAATAGTGTACAACAATGGAGAATACACTGTCAAATTGAAATCAGCCATTATCAATATCAAATAACTGGGAAGTTTGATGGGCCTCAAATTTTCAAAACAAGTTCACTTTATCATTTGTTTTAGAAACTAATACCATATAATTAAATCTAAGTCTTGGAACTTAGATAACAGTGCTATTTAATGCAGGTCAGGTTCTCTCAGCAGCCTTCCTTTCCATGACATGGTATACATACTTCTAAACCTTTGGAGCCATTGAACCTTTCCTGGTTTACTATAATTAATTTCTTCTACAGAAAACTTGCACAGCACTAGTTTAGTACACTTGTGTCGATCATTATATCTGCATTAGCAATTTAAAGAGTGTTATGAAAATTTGGGCAGATTTGACTCACATGGGAGAAGATACTGGATGTCATGTTGATACTGCATTACTGATAAGAAGAGATGCTCATGCTCAGCTTCCTTGGAAAAAAGAAGGTGCCGACTGGGCCAACAGTTTACATGTTCCTGTCTAGAATTGTCTCTGCTGGTATGAGCAGCAGCTGGTTCTAGTAATGATTGGGACATCCTCCTATGTAGAGACTGACTTGAAGGTAAGTTGATGTTCATCTAATATGAAATCCAGAATAGGCTGACAGTGCCACAAATATGGCATACAGATCTCTGAATAGCATGTTGACTGGTACAAAGAATAGTTGTGAACTGATAATTGCCAGCCTTGATGAAAGAAAAAATAGGTGGACAGCAAGTGCTTTCTTATAGGAAATCAAGGTGGCTAACATTGCTTTGTAATACTGGTTCCATATTTTTACACATGACAAGCTGATGTGATAAGGCTGCATATCCACTGTGACAGAAAGAAACCAAATGGACAACATGTTGGTGCTTTGCCAGCAGTGCTTAGAAGCCCGGTGGCTGCTTTCTTCTTGCCCATGTATAGGTTACTGATTTCTGCGATCACTGGAAAATATCTTCAGGTGGCATAGGCCTCAGGGGGAATAGAAACTGATTGAGGAGTAACTGTTGTTTGCCGGCCCATCAGGAGAAGGCCGATACTGCTTGGCTGTGTAGTAGCTGCTGTCTTCGTGCTCCTGCATAGGCTATTAGCTTCTTTGATCACTGGCAGATTTCGTCAGGTGGCATAGGCCTAAAATGGAATAGAGACTAATTGAGGAGTAACTTTTGTTTACCTGACAAAGTGTGAGACTGTTTCTCTGCTTCTCTGAAGCGGCTTCTCCGAATGAGGGAAAGGACCAGCTCATTTTTAAGAGGATACCTCTGGTAATGCATGTCAGCATATCTGTCGATGTCTTAATTCAAATAAAGCTGCTTAACCTCAATAGGTTCAAAAGCCATTATCAATAAATCACTGAGGGCCTCATTTATGAAAAGTGTTACATCGCTGCATGAAAACAGCGATGCAACACTTTTCAGTGCGCCCTCCTTGCGACAACATGGATGCGCTGTATTTAGTGTACGGCGCTCCATGTCGCAAGGATTTACAGATACGTCAGTATTCCTGATGTATCTGGAGGCGCAAAAGTGGCGCATTGCAGGCACAACTCCAGTAATGTGTCCTTTCACATGGGGTAAGCCCCATGTGAAAGGGCCTGCATCACTACTTACAGCTGCTGTGAGGCAGGCGTATGGATTTGATGCAGTGGCGTCCTGGAAGTGTTGCAGTGAAATCTCATAGATTTCACTGCAACACTTTTATGAGCCTTTTCTGCACCGGAACGCCCACCCTGCATACATTATACCTGATGCAGCTATAATGTAGCACAGGGGTTTACAAAGTGATGCAGCTGCCTAGATGTGTCACTTTGGAAATATGGCGCAGTGTATGCATATTTTACGCCACCGCAGCGTCACAAAAAGTGACGCAATGCCATCATGAAAGGCTTGTAAATAGGACGCTGAGTCTCTTGTCTCCACATTTATTACGCAAATAATTTTTTACCCGTTTCATACAGGAGAGGAATCTTTCATTTGTATCAGTAATAGATAATGTAAGAACTAGATGATAAAAGATCCAAAATCTGAGGAAACGCTCCTGGTAGATACATAAGAGACTGCCTGACAGAGTGAATACCTGGTACATTCTTGTCTAAAAGATACGATTTTGTAGTTTCCAGTTCGGATTGTCGAAGACTTTGGGATACTACAGCCTCTGGATATTTGTCAACAATAATTAGTGCAGAGGAAAAGTCCCCAAAAAATTGCAGCTTTTGGATTGAACATTCCAGCAGCAGACATTAGGCCCATGCTGTCTGTAAATCGAGCATCAAACTCATTTACAAATTTATCCAAATTAGAGAAATAATCTTCCTGCTTTAAGCACTCAGACAGTGGAGTTTGCCTTTCTGAGACATCAAAATGGCTGGATCATTTCCCTACAGTGGTACTTAGAAAATAATATGTCAGTTTGTTACTCAATTTATGGTGTCTCAAAGGTGGAGTCCTTGGGTTTGAATTTTCTTGAATCTCAATTCCACACTGCTCTGCTAAGTCCTTAGCCTGACTTAACAATTCGGTCCACTGACTGTCTCGATGGAGTTTCACTAAATCCCTTTTTGTTGACTTAATTTGATCACATGCTCTCAGCAAGTCAAGGATTTTGCTCTGTAATACTTTGGATAGACTTAGGGGCCGATTCCGATCTCGGCCGGTAGTGCTCCGAATCGGATTCGGATTCACCGGATCCGATTCAGAGCCCTGTTTCCCGACCGAATCGTACGCGGGTCCGGCCGAGCGAGTACGATGCAAGCACCCGCGAAATCGCCGACCGACTCGAACGCGGCTTCAACACGCTCCGACCGACTCGCACGGACACGACTCGCACCGTGCTATGGAGACGTTTCCCGGCCGGGTAAGTACGATGCGCGCCGCGAGCAGTCCGACTGACTCGCGCCGTCCGGCTCGAAAAAGCTGTCGGAGCCGGACTTTGGGGGTCCGCGTCGGACCCCCCTGTATGCGTAGCCGCGCGAGTCGCACACAGGGGGGACCCATTGGTCCCCCCTACCTGTGCATGTACGCTGTGATGCGCATGGACGCGTACACGCTGTAGGGGGCGCCCTTGTCCGCCTCGCACCCATTGAGTCAATGGGAGCCCGCGTACGCGTTGTACGACAGGCTCCCATTGACTTCAATGGGAGTCCGACCGACTCGAGTCCAATAGCATGCGAATGCATCGTACTCGTCCGGTCGGACTGCTAGGGTCCGATTCGGTCGGAATTCTCTCCGGGTCCGGCTCGGTCGGAGAGATTTCCGGCCGGAATCGGAATCGGCCCTTCAATCTTTCAGAGTATGATTTCCATGCACTGCAATGTAAGCAAGAAACCAAAGTTTTCAATGTTCTTAAGAAGTCCCTTGGCTTCTGAACCAGCCTCCTTGTTACGTTACGAAGAACAATTATAATAGACTCAAATCACATCTGACCTTTTCTAACACAGAAGTACCAGTAACACCTCCTGCTACATGAGAGTCTTTCTAGCTCCATTACATACAGATTACTTTCTTTCTGAGTTTTAACAAAGAGCTCATGCCTTGGTGAAAATTGTGAAAGAAAAACATAAACTGTTTGCAATGTTGGAAAGAAATGTTTTGCTGGTTGTATGTTAGTTACTGTTTGCACTAACACAAGGATTCGACGTTGGGCATGGCAGTGTATTTAAATTGCTTATCATGCTATCTCTCTTATTTTTGCTTTGACACTATAAAAACAGCCACTCATAATGGATGAGTCATCATAGCACTGTGCAACACATGTCTTCCTGTCAAGTCCAGCTTTCTGTACTGCTTCAACAATGGCTGCAGGAAGGATAGAGGCATCTACCTTCTCCATATGCTAACACCCTAGAACGTTTCCATTAACAAAGTGGATAATAAAACTCAGCTGCTCATTATGTGAGACATTTGGTTTCATAAACTAGCACACAAAATATTTTGTCACTTTTTTGACAATACCTTCACGAACAAGTGCTGCCACCACAGATATCATGTTGTTTTGTTAATCAGGAGAGGTATAGTGCCATATACATTTTTTCTTTTAACCTCTCATCTTTATCAGAAATCATGTCTAACAATTCAATGAAACGGCCCCTATTGTGATAATGCTCAGTGTTTTTCGTGGCAAGTCATGCAAGCCCTTGACAACCCAAGAAACATACTACCTTAAGCTGCTGATCCACATGTTGTCTATTTTCCTCAATTGCCTGCTCTGCACCTCTTACTTCCATAGAAGAAACTGGCTTCTGACAGTTTGTGGGCTGCTGTAATCTTTTGAAGTTGGTCCAAGCAATAACTGATGATTTATGCTTCTCTGACTGTGAATATGTGGACAAAGAACGAGTAAGCTTTTCCCACTTACTGACACCAATATCAACAAATGTAACATTGCCAGGTTCACGTCCTCCTCCTTCCACAGAACCAGCACAAAAATGCATGTATGTAAAACAATAAACAGCATCTTTAAAGACAGAATACTCTACCCGAGGATGGTTTTCTAATCTCCATTAAACCTACGGCAAGCAGTTAAGGGGAATGTTTGAAGTTTTGGTTGCACTGGGTCACTATAATGATTCAGTGACGTTGTCTGCCAAGAATTCTCTTGCCAGGTGGGATTTTGATATTGGTGTCTGGCTAGTTTCTTTGATTCTAGGTGCCTTTATTATGCCACTCCTCCAAAAAGAGCTGGCTGTATTGTCATCACAGGATGATGAACAGTCAGCAAGGCCAGCCAGGGAAGTACTGTCGTCTAAGCTACCAACATAAGAAGCTGAATTTTCAACCTCAGTGTGAAATGAACACTCAGCACAGTCAGCATGTGAAAAAATATCAGTAATGTCAACAATGGCAGAACATTCATCGGTACAGGGAGAAGCAGCTGCAATGGCAGCAGATGATGTTTCAGGGATGTCCTAAGAATGTGAGCATATGCCTTCACTGCTAGACAGAGCAGCACCAGACAACTCTTTTGTTCTCTTGCCTTCAGGGTCTTCAGTACTCCTTTTTCAAGTGAACAAATCCAATATTGATCTTTGTTTTGGGGGTTAGGGACAGCAAGTTTAAACAGGGGCAGCACAATGTACAATGCCAGGCCAGACCCTAAATCCAGACCACCCTGCCGTGCATTACGATGGACATCTTACTTTATGTTACAAAAACACCAGAAAATCACTGAAAAATACAAAGGTTAAAGTGACATTATAGTTAGGAATTGTAAGAAAATCTAACTTTACAGTAACAAAACCTTAGAAATTCACTAGAAAAAACAAAGGTTAAAGGGATGTTATAGATAGGTGACAATGTCACGTAAAACATACCATTTGAAACTCACAAAGCCACTGAAATTCACCCTAAAGCAACTATTATTTGTGCCCTCGCCATGCACTGCTTTTGCCCTTAAGAGAGAAAGAGAGACACAGTCAGAGATAGCTAGAGAGAATTAGAGAAATAATTTTTAAAGAGTCAGAGAAAAAGAGAGTGAGGGTGGGCTGCTCTCTTCTTTATCCCAGAAGGAACCTTGGAAGGTAGGGGACTTTGCAATTGTCCACATAGCTCATTCCTTAAAACATCTCTGGCTGTTTTCTTGCTCTGGCAGGCTGGAGAGTGAGGGAGGTGGCCCAGCCGTAGTGAGGTGAGGCAGGAAGCTTGAATGTCTCTTACTGCTGGGGATGGGATGAGAGCCACACGCATCACCCAACATTATTAAAAACCTTATTAGAAATTCAGGTATTTGCCCATTAAAGTATTATCAATGACACTGCCAGCCTCATACAGTGAGGAATGGGGGTGAAAATGAATCTTCACAGCTTCTTTTAATTTTAATTGAATGCTCCTTTGGAACCTCGTGGAAGTTTGAATGTTTCTTCTGAAACACGCCGATAGGAGGTGTATCTTGCACAGGCTTTAAGATGCAGAATGTTTGGGCGTTTTTAATATTAAATGTTTTGAAAATATAAAATATATATGTTTTGGCTAAATCAATTCTAATTAAATGATATGGGCCGCAGATGAGTGCGATGACAGTTTTAAGCCAAAATAGATGTTGATGTATGTCAAAAGTGCTTTTGTGGCTTCTCGCTACTGCATTTCTCCACCTTTAAATGCATTTGTGTATTTAAGGGAAGCACAGCAAGTTAACATACGTTTAAAATTATTCAGTAGAGATGTTATTTCCTTTCATCTCCTGGTAGTGTATGCATGATCGACTTGTAAACGTACATGTAACATGCAGTAGCGGCCCGTGGTGGGAGTGCTGCCGGGCGGTGACGTGGGGCGGGGGAGGGGCAGGGTGGGGGTAGTAAACTATGGAATACGGCCGCACAGAGGTAAGTAAACAAACAAATAAAACGAATTTCGTTGCGCGCGCTGCATCGCCAAATGCGATGCAGCGCGCGCAACAAAATTTGTTTAATTGTTTGTTTACTTGCCTCTGTGCGGCCGTATTCCGTAGTTTAGTACCCCCCACCCTGCCCCTCCCCCGCGTCACTGCCCGGCAGCACTCCCACCACGGGCTGCCACTGGTAACATGAGTGGTGTTTGAGGCTTGGCTGGCTTTAACGCTGGTGGCACCCAGTGTGACAATCTTTGTTGGCCCCTCTCTCACATGCATTTTATTGTTTTATAGCGCAACTCATATCAGTAGTGTAGGGTGTCAGAGCACTTTACGTCACACACAATACAAAGTCAAGGAATCATGCATGTGTAAATCAGTCTGTAGGCTCTTCACATCTGGGCTTCAGCGATGCAGGTCCTACTCATTCCCCTCCCTTCGGCGGCCTCAATCTGCACACATTATTGTATCCATGGGTGGCCAAAGCCAGCCCCATATCCAAATGGCAGGCCCAGCAAGGGGCATGTAAGGATGCTGCCAGCCCCACCTATCAGGTGGTGAGATTACAAAATTCCGTCTGTTCCTGCTGAAAGCTTTGAGAGAGTGTGCTTATGCCCCACATAGCCACTGGTGACGCCAGGCAATACAGGTCAGCTCAACATGAAACCTTTTAAAATGGGCACACAGCTGGATAAAAAAACAGCCACAACTGGGCCTCAGGCACTGGCCCTGCGCCCGTTGCCCAAATGCCTACTTTACCAATCCTACCCTGGGTTACAGGGACAATAGTTAATGGGGTACTGTTTTTTACCTTCGCTCAACAATGTTAATCCGAAATATGATGTTGGCCAAAGTGAGGGAAACTACTGCAGGAGGATAGGGATGAAAGTGAGGTGCCAGGCGGGGCAGAACAAAAAATGATGCCAGGCAGCCAGGGCCATCATTTACTACCACTGTCTGTTTGTTGCTTTCAGATTCTACCTGGTGCCCGGGCTTGGCTTGGCTGCTGGCCTGGGAGGCAGCCGTCTGCACAATGCACATGCATTGCACAGCCTCTGAGAGAGAATACCACCACAAGGGCGTCCGATGACTTGGAAGGAGGCGAGGCTGTGGTGTGTGACGAGGTGAGGGAGGGTGGGTGGAGAGTGCCGGGCAGGACAAAGTGATACGATTGGTGTGATATTATACAAGGGCCATTATTGGTAGTGCTTTCACGCGCTCCTACAGATTAACGGCCCTGTGAGCAAACACACCAATGGGGTGGTCACGTGGTGTTAATTTTTTATTTAAAAAAAAATAAAAATAACCATTGAGCCCACGTAAGCACTGGGAGGCTAGAAAAAAGAGTCGGAAGTGAGTGATGATTATGCTGGCCAAGGGGTCGCAAGCAAGGTGGCCGGGGTCGCAACTGGTGGCCTAGGGGTCACAGTTGTGCCCCCTGGCAACCCCTAATTGATGTCTATGTCCTTAAATGTTTAAATGTCTTGTGATTACAATAATTCAACGTATGTAATACATTTCTTTGGGTCAATAAGATTCATAATTTTTTCTGTGATATGTATTAAAACTAGAAGGGTTGCTTGCTACTGAGCACCTCTGCTGTTCTATTGAAATTGCTTGTAATGTTTTTGTTTTTTAATTTTACATTTTTATTTCCAGAATGGCTACACTGTTTTTTTTATTTTTGTGGCCCATTCTTGCAATACAAAAAACTCATTGCACCAGCCTGCTAGGCCAAATCAATTGGTTTTGCTAATTCTTTTGTTTATCTTGGGCTTTCACAGCAAATAGGAAGATAATTCATGATGATCACCTGCCGTAGAGATCTTTGCCTCATCTGCTGGTCACAGCTGTGAAAGCATTGGGCAGGTTGAGGCCTCAGCAAATGAAAGTGCATCCCTATATGGAAAATCAAACACTCCAAAAACTACCTTGATAAGAAACTTCAAGGAATGGTCATGCAAAGAATTGCTTCTTGAGTAAGCACTATTTTGATTTGAAAAAAGACAATGAGTGAAAACCTGGGAGTATCCAAAGTCATCTCTAGATGAGTACATCCTTTCCCTTATCATCTTTCAAAAAAAGCAACTTCCAGCCACAATTTCAGATGCTGATATTACATTGAGCTCGACTAACAAAGCTTCCTTTCAATGTCCAACTCCAGGTGGCACAATAAAAGGCGCAGGAATCCTACTTTTAGTGCAGAGATAAAGTCCACACATTTCGTTAAATTTCAGCCGCTGGAACATGTCGGAATTCAACAAGGAGAAAAGACACGGTATGTACAGGGACATGCAAATTTGGGTGAGGTAAGCACAAAAATCCACATATCCTCCCAAAAAATGGAGAAGGCAATAATTAACACATAATTGGCAATAAATGCCAAACACCTTGGTGCCAGATTTGATTGTGTGCAATAATTATGCGTAATGAGGTCCCATGAGTAGGTATGAATTACTAATGGAAATTCAAGCTTATGTCAGCAGTAACCTAAACTTAGGCAGCATTTACTCACGAAAAGCATTATTTGTGAATCTGGGGCTATATATGCAGAGCTGAACTCGTGTTCATCAAGGCGGCGTCACCTAGTACGGAACAATTATGTTCCAATTATTTGACACGTTGTTCAGATAGCTTGTGAAGCACTCACACTGAGGTAACATCATTGACTTCCTGTACTCCTTACATTTAATGCAGCCTTTATACATTTGTACATGCCTGAATATTTGTTGAGTCAGTTAACGTCTTAAAACATAGCAGAACACACTCATCATAATGTGCAGGCTTACTTTTCCCAAAGATATTACCTCCCGTGCAGAGAGTTCAGCCATACTCTAGCTGAGAGTTTGCTAAGCAGAATCTTCCCAATTGGCTCTCTGGTCCCTCAGAAGTCATGTCATTTCCGGACCGAACATACAATCACGTTTAACTACTTTACCTTGGCTTAAATGCTTTTACTATGTGTTCTCTCCAAACAGTGGAGTATGAACCTCCTGTTTGTCAGCTAAAGTGGAGGTTGCAGCAGGACACCATGGCTTGGTCAACTGTATGTACAACAATGTTTTGGTTTTTTTATTTACTTTTTTTGTCTACAACGTAAGGGTGTAGCAAGGCAGGGCTGAGTGGTCAGTGTCAAAGACTGTTAAGTGAGCTAACTTCTCAGAAAGGAAATGATGCAAACGTGTAAAAAGACCCTGGAGCAGCAAATAATGTGAATGGGAGAGAGAAATAGTAAGAAAGAGACATAAGGTGAGGAAAGATTGAAGAATGGGGAGATAAAATGGCAAAGGAGCTAGGGGAGAAGTAATGTAGGAGTGAACGGTGGAAGGAAATATGGAAGCAAAGATGAAAGGAACGATAGAAGATAGTAGAGTGAAAAAACAAAGGAAGGCATGGGGTAAAGAAGAATGGATGAAAGTGTGAATGAACGACCGTGGATTGATGGAAGATTAAAAGGATCAATTGATGAAAGGATTGATTGACATTGGATGCAGTGTTGAATTGATGGATGGTTGACTAGATAACTGAATGCAAGATTGAACACAAGAGTGAAAAGATGACTGGAGGAATTAATTAATGGGTGAATGTGAGAATGGAATGGTCAATGAATGATGGAATGGTGAAAGAATGGGTGGGTTGATGAAGAAAGGAGGCAAGGATGGAAAAGTGAAAGGGTGGCTGGTAGGGTGAAGCAATGGATGGTGCGCTGAAAAGATGGATTTATTGAAGGGTGAAAGGATGGAAGAAAGGATGGGTGGAAAGAAGGGTGAAAGGAATTACTATAGCAAGCTTCAGCAAGGCGTACTTGTTTCACTTACTCCATATCCTTAAAAATGTGGTTCAAATGGGGAGTATTTTAGTTTTCTGGCTACTTCCTTGCCCCCTTATGTGTATTTGTTGCAAAGAAAGCTTTTACCACCATGACTATTATTGTGCATTTACTTGAAAATCAATAAATGACGATAGAAAGAGATTTTGTTTGAATAGCGATTTTCTAATTGTGATAACCTACGTATCACGATTAGGAAATCGCTATTTCAAATGTATAAAACACTTTTGAGCTTCATTTGCGATTCCTAGTTGGTCGAAAATAGACCTACCTCATGAATATTAATGAGGTAGGTCTTGGTTTGCGACCCATTGAGAATTGCTAAAATTACAGGGATGGTGGCGACTGGGTTCAGCAGACCACTTTGTCTGTGATTGCTTTTAAATAAAGCATTTTTTTTAAATACAGCCCATTTTCCTTACAGGAAAACTAGATGTGTTTCAAAAACAAAAATGAAAAGTTTTCTTTTCATTTTCTAAGAATAGGCAGTGGTCTGTGGGACAACTACCTGCTCTTAAAAAATGCGTTTACAAACATTCACAAAGGGGAAGGGGTCTCTTGGGGACTCCTTCCCATTTGCAAATGGGTTACCACCAAATAGAATTTGGTGGTGAAATGCAAATGTTTTGCGACCGCATTTCAGTCGCAAAACATTCATACGTACCACTGAAATTCGGTTTTAGGAAGGGATGCTCTCAACACGCCCCTTCCTAATACCGAGTCACAAACCCAAAATGTGATTTGGTAACAAGTTACGGAATTGCTATTTGGGTTTAGCACATGTCAAAATGCCTTTTTGCGTTCTCAAACGAGGCGATTCTGTGAATCGGCCTGTTTACAACCTCAAAAAGGCTTCGTACATGTGGCTCCTAAAGGCTTCACTTTGTAGCCTTCCCTAGCGCTGGCACTAAAAATAGCCTAGTGCCAGCACAGACCCCCTAGCGCCATAGTGCAATGTGCCTGTGTTGCAGGGAATTATTGTTTATGTGCAGGAACGTGTCTCTTCCTGCACATAAACAACTCTGCAGCACACATAGAAGTGGCAAATTGTCATTATTTAATGATTGTTTATATGCAGGAAGGAACACCTTCCTGCACATAAACAATCTTTAAAGGCGATTTGCTCTTTCTATGTGAGCAGCACAATGCAGCACACATAGAAAGAGCAAAAAAGAGGAGAAATACTCCTTGTTGCACCATTCTAACACCTGCTATTGCATGGTGTTAGTTTTTAGCCCGCCTCAGATTTACACATCCTTGTAAACCTGGGGCACTGTCCAAAAGCAATGGGTGTTGCGATGGAATGCCCACAGCAACACCCATTGCACGCCCCTTTCACACATACCTCTGTGAAAGGGTACCATATTTACAAAGTGGCATTAAGCCACAAAAAGTGTCTTAACGCCACTGTGAAAATATAGTGCAGGGCACTGTGCCACTAGAACACTGGTAAAAGCGACATTCCAGTGGCACAATCCCCTTGTACATATGCCTCTAAGTGTCCTCTGAATTGAATGAATCATCCGTTGCTACTGCTTGTCTACTAGGCCTAATTGAGGTAAAAACCCATTTGATCTCGGCTGCCTATGAATGGAGTCATCATCTAAACTAGAGACTTATTCCTACAAGGTAAAGGTGTACCAGACAACTTAAGCACATTAAATAAAAGTTTCAGTTTCAGTTTCTCATGCAAATTCCGCATTTTCAAGGTAAAATATGAATTACATGTGCCTCCATTGCAAATACAGAATCTTTTCACCCATGCACTCTCTCTGCTCTGCAGGGATACACGCATTTAATTTCACTCCCGAGGCAGGTACATGCTTGATGACTCTTCCCCAATAAAATCCTACAAAGCCATTATTATTTCCTCTATAAATCAAATTCATTTTCCACTGGATTTGTTATCATCCTGCCTGCGGATGCTCTGATACATTGAAGGGAAAGAGTAGGAGTGCTGATTATCGTGAGCATGGCTTCTAGCAGGAACTGGATGGTTGACTTGTAGTGCTTTTCTTTCTCTTTCCTTAAGGTCACTGACCTGTAACAAGACAGAGCTTTTTCGACCATCTGCAGGTGGTTAGTTTAACATTGATCGCTACCACCATCTATGATTCATGCTTCCTAAAAAACGATTCAATTTATGCGCCTAAACTGAGCATATTGGCAAAAGTAAGGTGATGACGAGCACCAGCTCCCCAGCATACATCAGAGACACAGACTTGCTTTATCTGTGCTTCTCTGCAGGTAATTTGTTCTTTTAATGTAGACCCAGATTAGGAGATGCTATGTAAGTACTATCGAACAGTCAGAAATTATGCAAGAGCACCCTGGTCATGGCTGCAGAAGTGTAAGTTCTTCACCGCAGACTGCATCGCCAATGGATATCCCAAAGGGTCAGTCATTGATTGATATCTTCTATACACCTTAACAAAGGGTGTCATTTAGGGCATGCTAAAAGTGTGAGACCTCCTGTGTGACATGTTCCCCAATACATATTTCCGTCACATGCAATGCATGTGTCAGGTCTGCAAAGAACTTACTTGTGGAGCAACAAAGAGAAAACACTTTCTGCCCATCTATGCAATGTAGTGGATTTCCATAGGCATGGTTTTGGTAGCAAGTATGAGGAAGCAGGAGAACAGCCATATAGTAATGATATACTACACTTCTACATTCTCTTTGGACATGAGCCACACACCAGACGTGACACATGGAAAGTTAATTTGTAAGGCGGGTGGTCTGCTTGGAGGACGGTGCTAGTCAATTCTGTGTTTTGAATTGTCTTTAGTGGACAAGCCTTCATCATTACTTGTTCTTGTTGGATTTCAAATGGATCTTGCGCTTCTCCGATCTGGTGCTAATTTAATCAGCGGCGGCCCGCGCATGTAAGCGTGGTGAGGCGGGACGTGGGCGGGGTGAGGAGGGAGGGGACAGTTGACAGATGATGAAATAGGTAAAATTAAATAAAACTTATTCCGTTGTCTGTCGACTTTTCCCCCGCCCGGCCCCGCTCCATCGCCGCAACGTGCTTCCCTACACCGGCCGTGACTGGATTTAATACCTTATTTCTTATTTTCTAAGTGCAAATTAGGGAAAGTTAGAACCTAGTTTAGATTGCTTGAACTTGCTCAGTTGTGTATGGCTTCCAATGGAGTTTTGTTCTTGCCTGCCTGCCTTATTTGAATTGATTTGAATTGGAATTGTGAACTACTGTGCTTCTTGAAGATAACCAAGAGTATTCAATTCTTTGGTAACTGGAAACAATATTATTTTCCCATGAGGGATTCCACGGTTGCTGGCAAACTGGACTACTACATAAATATTAGACTGTTATTTATTTTGAGCTGAGGGCCTGATTTGAGTCTGCTGGATGGGAAACTCCGTCACAAATGTGACGGCTATCCCATCGCCAATATTACAAGTGCCATAGGATATACTGCACTTTGTAATATAATATAGTGGATGCGATATCCGTCAACCTTGTGATGGAGTATCCTATCTGCCAAAATCTAAATCAGGCCCAAAGTGTTTCCAGTATTATTCAGGGAACACTTCTTTCACATAAGGTACCCATATTTTACTTTCATGGATACTTTGATTGTTTTAGTGCATGGTAACATTCTCAAAATGCTATATCATCTTTCAGATGGTGACTCACACCAAATCGTCATGGGAAAAATCACCAGAAAGAAGCAGACTTGATATCTGTATGGTATCCTGATTCCCCTTCCTTGTTTGCAGATGTCGAGAGGCTGTTTTCAGCATTGGTAGTTGTAATAAAGACAATCACTAGTTCAAGTATCTTTGCTCAACACGAGCACTCTTACGAAGAATATGACAGTGTGAAAGTGCATTTATGGCCTTATATAAATAAGGGAACACTCCCACCTATTGCAGGAGAGCTAGCATTGTGCAAAAGCAATTTCAGTTACTGAAGTGGCTATGCAAACAGCCATGTTCCCTTCTTAAAACCAAATTTCATTTTGGCCCTCGCATGCTACATCTTATCCAGCTAGTGGGAGGTAGGGTGGTGTACGAGTAAAAGATGTGATAATAGTTATATGATGCATTAGATATAATCACTGCCGATTTGCATTGTCCCAAAGTATATACCGTGCTTTTGGCAACCACAAGAAAATGAGCGGGAAAACAAGAAATTGTAATAGAGTAGGAAGAGGGAAAGGAGAGTAGCTATCATTATTTTTCATGTCTGGCTTGACAGCACAGGTGTCTACCGACCTATTGTTACAGATCTTTTCAAATATGCATAAAGTAGGCTTTGCTTCGCCCAGAGGCGTATTCCTCTCTCACTATTCATGTGATTGGCTGCTTGGAATATCATTTCGCCTCCAAAGGAGTGCTTGCATCACAATGCATGAGGGATTATTTTACATCTCAGAAGGACTTTGGCTCACCACACAATACACTCGATCTCACAAGTGCACTGTTTATAGAAAGCTTTGTTTTTTCAATTCAGTAGGCTTTATAAAATATTTTAGTCAGCATTCAAAATGCAAGCTAGAAGTATTGACTTTGCCAATCAATCAATATCAATATATACTTTATTCAAAAACAGATTGTACTCATGAAAGTGCAGTTCCAAACAGTTAAATACATACAATTAGAATTTAAAATCTAAAAACAAATACGTTAAATGCATCCAGTGATTAAAAACTACACTTCCCCATCACTTTGCCAAATCTTGTTACTGAGTTGCCAACAGAGCCAGAGGCTTCCTCAGGTAGTTGACGTGCAAACTTTGTCCAACAGGAAGTATCAGGGGCCAGATCACATGCTGTTTGTACATATGTTTAAGTGTTTGTGTGCAAGATAAATCACAGCAGATAAGCATGTTGACACTTTTTTTCCTACCATATTTGATTGTCTTTAAAAGCAAACCATATTATGCACACCAACAATGTGGATGAGATAAATCCAAACACTTTGTCCTCATTTCCAGAAATTGGCAAAGACAATCTCTTTAACTTATTGACAAAAGTAAAATTGGGTTCCCCAAACAGCCTTTATCCTCTGAAAAGTTTGGAAACTGTTTTCCCTGAAATTACAGAACTAGCGCTGTCACTCCTTAATCAGACCCTAAAGTTAGGGAAAGTACCTAGCACTTTCAAAACTGCAATAGTCGTCCCACTTCAGAAAAAACAAGGAGAGGATCTTCTTAATTTAAAAGAAAAACGATGGCTCTATTTCCCTCTTGCCCTATTTAGCCAAAATACTTGTAATACATGTGGAACAAAATTGTTGCTCCTTTTTAGAGGAAACTCATTTCCTGGTTTCCTGTCAGGCAGGTTTTTCTCAGCCCATGCGACTGAGGCAGTCATTCTATCTGTAATAGATGATAAGCAATTGATCATGACTACACTTATGTCCTGGTGCTACTTGACCTTTCAGCGGCCTTTGACACGGTCGACCATAACCTTTTGGTGGACCGTTTCTGGGCCGGTGGATTGAGAGGCAGAGCTCTTGACTGGATTGCCTCCCTTTTAGGAAATTTAACTCAGGCAGTCCGCCTAACTCCATTCATGTCTTCCCAGGTTCATCTAGACTGCGGAGTACCTCCGGGATCTGCACTATCCCCTTATCTCATTAATATCTACATTTGTCCTCTCATTTATGCACTCACTAAACTTAATTGTAAAATGTATAACTACGTGGACTATACACAATTGCTCTTTATGCTGGACAATTCCACAGAGATGAAGGAGCATTTTCAAACTTGTTGGAAATGGCCGTTTTTGCAGGGTTATCCCCAAACTTTTTGCTTCTTCCTCCTATTTTTCCCTGACCTGTGTTTGTTGGCTATAGGACTCTGGGCACTTTACCACTGCTGATCAGTGCAAAAGTGCATATGCTCTCAGTGTAAATTGTTATTGTGATTGGTTACTCATGATTGGCACCCACTTGCCAGGCCCTAACCTTCCCTTTTCTTACATATAGGGCACCCCTATGGTACGCCCAAGATACCCCCCTGGGCAGGGTGCAGTGTATGTGATAGGTAGGACACGTACTGGTGTGTGTAACATGTCCTGATAGTGAAATACTGCCAATTTTGTTTTTCACTATTGAAAGGCTATCTTGCCCCATAGGACAGAATGGGGAATTCTTTGTAACATTTTACAAGCATATCTTCCCATAGGGATAATATGGAAAAATGGAATTTGGTATCCCTGAACTCAGGATTTAATAACACATCTTTTAGTAAAGAATGTTTTTAAATTGTGTATTTGAAAATACCACTTTTAGAAAGTGGCTATTTTCTTGTTCAACCATCCTGTGTGCCTCTGCCTTTTTGTGGACTGACTTCCTGGCTTGGGAGTGACAGGGGCTGGGGAGGTGCAGTGGCTCCAGGAGTCTGGATGAGTCAGCAGTAGGTTGAATAGGCCTGAACTGCATTTGGAGTGGTGGGAGGAGTAGCACCTGTACCTGAATAGGGCTGTGCCTGCCTTCCACAATGCTGGCTCCGCCCCCTGTGGTGTGTCTGGAGCCAAGGCTCACACTGACAATGGATGTTGTTGTGCACTTGCAGAGTGCCCCCCAGAACTGGTTTGAACTGGGCTCAGAGCCCCTTGCACAAAGAAAACAAAGACATTTTGGGGTGTAATTATCAGACCCAAAACCCCAGACTTTAGATCATTCCTGGAATTCAAGAGGAACTGCGGCATACAATTAATTATTTGCAAAGTATGACTTTTTGCAGGATAACACAGAAGAAATCATAGTTTAAACACGTTTTTAGAGGTTCAGCATGAAAGAAGCAAATTGCATAGCAAAGTGAAATTCTAATAAGAACCTCGAAATTAATTATTAGATTTTGCCTCAAAAGGCAACTTTTAAGGAATTATTGGTGGACAAAATGTTTCTGTGTCACTTTAGCACATATTTATTGGACTCAAAAGCTATCAAACATCTGCAGAAAATGCGTACTATCATTTGGGAGGAGCTGCATTTACAGACGTAATGATTTTTTAAAAACTCTACTATAGTCCATTTTCTAAAGGTATGGCTGAAAAAATATTGGAGATTAATCTTTTATATAATGATGAAGAATTTGATGGGGGTTGCATGTTAGAATATTGATAACAAAAATATTGTCTAAAATATGTGGTATGACTTAAATATTGTTTGCAAAAATATAGGTCCTTTAGATATAGATTGTCTATTATTAACTGCAATAGGGAGATATTTTTGTAAACAATATTTAGGGTACAATATTTTTGTTAGACAAAATTTATTCTGGCACTGTATTGTGATTATTGTTAATGTGAAGCAATTAATAGATATTCTTTAATCTCTGAGACAGAACACTCAGTATATTATCCAAGTTGTGGTAAACTGGTCAAAGGCCAGAAGATGGAGTTACTCAACAAGGTTTTTTATTTGGCTTAATAAGTGAAAACATTGTCCCTCGAGGAAGGGGCAAATCTATAGCAGAATATTTTACAATTATAATTTAGTGGTGTGTATCGCTGTGAAAAATCATAGCAAGGTAAACTAAGGGAGGGAATTAAAGAGGAGCAATGGCTAAGTCACTGGCTCGAAAAAAGCTAAGAAATAACTTAACAATACAATATATATAAAATATAATATATGGGAGCCCACGTCGAGTTAGTTATAAATAACTAACAATGAATATATTTATTCAAAACCATCAGCGTTTTCCTCTTAATTTGAAACAAACAGGCAGTTTAGCATATGTGCTCTGGATATGTCCAAACATAATCATTATCAGTGTAGAAGTAGTAAGTACCAGATTTTCTAATCTAGAGTGTGAATCCCTCCTGGGCTCTGCATTGAAAATTATGTGGATAAAATGACACCTGTCAAGACAAGAAACATGATTTTGCATCATGCATGCATTTTTGTCAGTAAGAAAAATGTATCTTACAAAGATTGACGCATGGTGAGCTCCAAAGCTTTGCAAATCTGATTAAGGAGTTGGCTCTCTCCTAACTTTACAAGCATGCCCAAGCCAAAAGTAAGAATGGAGAAAATGAAATATTAGTGGATCCCTGTTTTGAAATTCGTCCCTCATGAAAACAAAGGATTGGCACTCCAGACATTAATTTTGTTGGCATGGTGAGAGAGCTTTGAATATGTTTAAAGGGCTTGATTGGTATAAATGAATAGTATTTCACAGTGTGGTGCAATAGAACGTAATGCCTTTTGTGATATAAATGTGTAGTGGGACATGGTGAGGAGGCAGTACATTATATTTCTACAGGATTAATGCTGCTAATAAAGGCTGTTCTAACAAAATGTCCTTAAAAATTAGATCGCTAGTAACATAGAGATTAGCCTAAAGCAAAAACATAAACATGGAACAAATATTTTCATTTTATTAATGTATTATGTGGTGGGTTTTTTGGAGTTTGTTGGTTGATAACTCGTTATATGTAAAATGTTGAAAATTAAAATGCATTGTGGTACTAGCATTATATTGATATAGTAAAATTGTCTTGGTATAAGCTTTTCTGACTATTGGATCGAATCTAATGCCTACAAGTAGGTACTACTTATAATAGAATCGCGGCTTTCTTCAGGACCTAGATGGTATGATGCTACTGCGCAATTGTAAATGTGGAATGAACAAACAAACAATGACATATAAGGTTTAAGGCAAATACAACCTTAGGTCTTGTTTCTACAGAAATTACAGAGTGAAGTTAACACCTGTGAAAGAAAAAGTACATAAAAGAAGTTCAATACTTGTGCTATGTATTATATCCAATACTTGATCCACCAAAGGACCATCGTAACCAATACCTACAACAGTGTACTCGACAAACAGTGTGTCGCTTACCCGTAATCACGAGAAAGCTGGCCTCACCTCACCTGGCTACAGCTCAGCACAAGGGGGCCCGCTCTAAAAATGAAAAGAAAAAGAAAGAAAAGAGGCAGAAAGCCAAGTTTATCATTAGACATCAAATCTAAGGTTTTGATGCCACAGATCTTTCTTGATAAGCAATCTTACTCTAAAAGCAGTGCGACAATCTTAATAGTAACTGAATATATACAGCGTATCTTTATAGAGATCCTGTATCAAATGCAGCCTCTTACTAGATTTTATAAGTTGCAGCTATTAAAAATATTAAAACTCTATGTGTGGCGCAGAGAGCATGTACAAGGGTGCTTTATTATGAGCAAGGAATATTCTCTGAGAAAAAAGAAATTCGATTGCACACGAATCGTGCCTGAGAATGAATCCTTCGGTTTTTCAACCGTTTGATCTACTACCGCGTAGTGTCTTTAAAAGTCGCGGTGTACGTATGCAGCAATTAACAATAGTACCACAGCATCGAACTTGAAATAGACATCAGGACAATACTGACTCTCACCCGATGGCCCAACTAAGTATTACTGGCACGGGCATGATGTTAGCGTATGTTTACGCGCTTTTGAAAATCTTGAAAAGCAAGTACTCCATAGTAAGCGCGCAAATTAGACTTACCTGTCCGTCGGTACCCCGAGCTGGATCTGAGCTGCTGACGGAGGTAACCGACGGCAGGTCAAGTCATGGTATTTATATCGTGTACGTGACACAGGTGATTGGAATCTGTCAATGTGTGCCACTAGTGATGACGTCGATTCCAGTTCGCTCGGCTTTCTGGGAATTGTAGTTTGAAAGCAGAACTCGGGACTCGTGTACGAAAAAGAATCGCTACATCAGCGCCGCTAATGATGACATCATAAGCGGCGCACACGTGCCCTGTGCATTATGGTAATTGTGGTCAGACTCCAGGATGGAAAACACTTGCGTGAATTTTATATATGTATATTATATAGCACCACCGGATAGTGACATCGTCATGTGTCTGCTGCTAGCATGGCAAACGTATCTTGGACATGATGTGATTCCGTATTACGGGAGTATAAAAATAATAATATAAAAATACGTTATCCAACAATCTAGAAATACGGTCAGGCAACCCCAGATATTCTAAATTATAACGTGTTGCCTCAGTACCACAAATGTCCTGGTACACATTGAGGAATAGGAATAAGCCTATTCAACTATTCCGATGATAAATATAGAATAACTACATAGATTCTAGTCATAAACATATGGCGTGATATCCTTATGTGACTCAAAAGATATTTCATTTATTACAATTCAGGGTGTAAATAGCTCAAAAGTGCAGAAGATGTACGAAACTCAAAAGTGTGGGAGAGATGTACATTATCCTCAAACATTCTTATTGGTGTCATATATAGTAAGGCTTACAACGAGCACCAGGGAATCTCATCATTCAATCCTGTGCTATTGCTTTTAAGTTTGAACACCCATTTTTGCTCTTTCATAAACAGAAATTTTTGTATGTCTGTAATATGTGCTGGAATGAATGGTTGTTCTAGAACAGTCCAATTAAAATCATCTTCGTCGTGTTTAAAGTCAAGGAAATGTTTGGTGAGTCTAGTTGCTTGTTTTCTGCATCTAATTGTACTTTTGTGCTCCATGATCCTCAATTTCACCTTTCTGGTGGTCATTCCCACATATCGGAACTGGCAGTAATCAGATAAATTAGTTTTTCACTATTACAGTTAGTATGCTTGTTTTGTACCCATGGTCTGTCTGTGCCGATATCTATTGTTGTAGTGTGTTTAGTTTGGGGGCATACGGCACAAGTTCCACATGGATAATGTCCCTTTACTGCTGGCAAATTCCATAATGTGTCTTGTGTAGGGGCAGGATGGATTCTAGGTCTTGTGTGAACCAAAGTGTCTCGAAGGTTGGAGCTCCTCTTGAAAGAGAATAAAGGCAGGGGGATCTTTTCTTTGCCGATATTCAATATCTTCCAATGTTTTCGCACGCTTTTTTGTATCCTGTTTGATAGCATAATGAAAGTATTGACGCACGTCAATCTTGTCATAGGAGATTTAGGTGTCTGTGCTTCCAACAGGGCATCCCGATTATTGTTTGAAGCACGTTTGCAAGATCGACGTATCAATCTCTTCGGATACTGCCTCTCTTGGAGTTGTTTAGAGAGAGTCTTGGCGTGAACCTCAAATTTGTCCTTAGTCGAACAATTCCTCCTTAGGCGTAAAAATTGCCTATAGGGTAAATTATCGCGTAGCGACTTAGGATGGTAGCTTTAGTAACTAAGAAGAGAATTTCTTGACATAGGTTTTCTGTACAGTTCAGTTTCCAATCCTGTCGGTGTTGAAAAAATCAGAAGGTCAAGAAACAGCAGACTGTTCTTGCTGAATTCCACTGTGAATTTTAAATACTCATTTCTAGAGTTAAGCCACGTGTGGAAAACAGTAATAGTATCAGGTTCTCCTCGCCAAATGATTAAAATATCGTCAATATAACACTTCCACATACGGATTGAGTTGTGGAAGGGATTAGCCTCAGTAAGTATGTGTTCCTGCTCGAATTGATGGACGTACAAATTCGCCAGACTTGGCGCAAAAACGCTTCCCATGCTAGTGCCTGATGTTTGTAAGTAGATGGTATTATCGAACTTAAAAAAGTTCTCTTTCATAGCAATTTTGGCACATGCCATGATGAAATGCACAGGAGATATAGAGTCTAAATCTCTATTGTCCAGTAAAAGCCTGATGGTGTCTAGTGTCTCATCTTGGGGGATACAGGTGTATAGGGACTCAACATCGAACTAGACTAAAAAATCTGTGTCGATGTTGAACTCCACTTCCGGTAGAAGTCTCAAGATATCCTTGGTATCTTGGAGATACGTTGGCATCTCTTTTACCATTGGTCTTAAAAAGTAGTGAACAAAAGTGGACAATGGCTCAAGGAGAGAGCCAATACCTGATATTATGGGACGTCCCGGTGGTGGCCTTTGTGGTTTATGTATTTTAGGTAGGACGTAGAATTGAGGCATGACGGGATGTGTAGTTGTCAAAAAACTAGCCTCTTGCGCGGTAATCCAACCTTCTGTAGTGGCTTCTTCCACAAGGATGGCAATGTCTTGTTTAATCTTTTCTGTTGGGTCTGTTTTTAGAGGGCTATAAGACTGACCGTCGTTAAGTTGACGTAGACATTCAGCCCGGTACGTTGATGTATCTAGAATAACAATGGCTCCCCCCTTGTCTGCAGGCTTGATAGTTTTCGTATCGTCCTTCATGAGAGTTTGTAAAGCCAGTTGCTCCTTCTTGAGGAGGTTCTGGAAATGTAGTTTCTTGTTTATGTTCAAATTCAAAACTTCCTCAGTCACATCCTTTTCGAAGGTCAGAACTTCTGCTGGGACTGAATAAATCGGTGGATTGAAGGTTGAACAGTTACTAATAGAAATGGCAGCAGGGTTTACAGGAGGATTGCACTGCCCAGTCTAGTCACTACCTTTCTTGAATATTGCCCACCTCAAATGGCCAGATGCCACTTGACCATAAAGTTAAATATTCATACAAGGGGTATGAGAGGCAACATGTATATACAGTACAATTCAAGGTATATCTTTTTTTTTTAAAAAGGGAGTCCACGTTGCTGTTTGTAGTCTTCGTGTTTCTTACAGGATGTAGAATATATAAAAAAAGAGAGTTCCCTCAAAGTCAAGGTAACTAATGGTCCATACAGTCAGCGACCAAAGTTCTCTGTCTCTACCACGATGGTCCGTGTAAGAGGCAAGGGGTGGTTGCAAAGACGATCGGAGCGCGGTCGTGTTCGCCTTACAAGAACCTGACGCCACCGAACACGGACCGCGCTCCGATCGTCTTTGCAACCACTTGACTTTGAGGGAACTCTCTTTTTTTATATATTCTACGTCCTGATACGGACCAGAAATTTTTGCAGATCCTACCATTTTACCCTGGCGAGAGTACAGCACCCTTTGATCGCCCTGAAGAAGCCCATGTTTGGGCGAAACGCGTTGGCTGTGTATTTATGAAAATCCAGCACTTATGTAATAAAGAAACACCAAGACTACAAACAGCAACGTGGACTCCCTTTTTTAAAAAAAAGATATACCTTGAATTGCACTGTATATACATGTTGCCTCTCATACCCCTTGTATGAAGGTTGAACAGTTCTTTAGGCCAGTGTTGTGGGACTCCAAACCCATACTGGTTTCATTTTTATCTTTATCACGAAAGAAAAAGTGGAGCCGTATCTTCCGAAAAAATTTCGCCAGTTCACATTGAGTGTCAAATGGATCGGCATTAAATTAAATGTGGAACAAATCCTCGTCCCCTGTTGAGTACAATTTGTCATCAAGTGAAAGACAACGATTACTTAGATTAACCACTAAGTCATCTCTGTGCTGGTCCCTGGTTGTTGCAGGGCTTTCTTTTTGTTGCTGCATGTGCTCCTCGGTGAAGGTGGAGGGCTCCAGTGAACCTGGGCCTGTTGGTTTCTCCTTCTGCCTCTGGAGCATCCGCGGCCAGACCCTAAAAAAGGCTGGTTATTGTAAAATTGTGGGTTGGGTTGAAAAGGCATCATCTGAGGTTGATATGGTGGATTGGGATATCCCCATGGGGTCGGTGGCCACCATTGTTGCTGAGGGGGACATGGCGGTCCATTTCTCCAGTTAAATCTGTTGTTACGCCCCCGACCTCTTCTCTGTTGTGTTCCTGATGACGAGTCTGAGTCACTTGACCATTCTTCTGTGCCTGAGGATGAATAATTTGATCCATAGCGTCTTCCTTTCCTGTTGAATTCAGGCGGAGTAAAGTTGTCACTAGTGTATGGATATACTCGTTCTAATGAAAACCGTGCCAAATCTTTTTTGAATTTCTCAATTTTGGTCAACAAAATCGAGTCTTTAAATTCTTTGTTTGTTTTATTGGACTCTTCTGTGTTCTTTTTATACAGAGTACTAGAAATGGTGGTTTTGATCTGAGATTCAAGAACTTGTATTTCAATCAAAATGGTGTCCGCTAAGCGTTTGGCCGTGCTGATAATTAATATAAGCCAATCACGCGTGCAGCACCACGCAATAAGTGACCAATCTTTAAGGAAGGCTTTATCTTGGAGGAAGAGCCTAGGTGTATTGGTGACAATCAATCCAGTTGGGGCACAATTACCCCGAAGGTATTCTGTCATGATGGCCCCATGGATTAGTGTACAGGAATGAGATTTCTTTAACCCCAGAAGAGTCGCCCAGTCCTCACCATTATTAGCCACAGTCTCCGTCAACTTAACGCCGGTCCGTCTTATCGCCCTCTAGAAACAGACCCCACAGAAAAGATTAAACGAGACATTGCCATCTTTGTGGAAGAAGCCACTACAGAAGGTTGGATTACGGCACAAGAGGCTCGTTTTTTGACAACTACACATCCCGTCATGCCTCAATTCTACGTCCTACCTAAAATACATAAACCACAAAGGACAACACCGGGACGTCCCATAATATCAGGTATTGGCTCTCTCCTTGAGCCATTGTCCACTTTTGTTGACTACTTTTTAAGACCAATGGTAAAAGAGATGCCAACGTATCTCCAAGATACAAAGGATATCTTGAGACTTCTACCGGAAGTGGAGTTCAACTTCGACACTGATTTTTTAGTCTTGTTCGATGTTGAGTCCCTATACACCTGTATCCCCCAAAACGAGACACTAGACACCATCAGGCTTTTACTGGACAATAGAGATTTAGACTCTATATCTCCCGTGCATTTCATCATGGCATGTGCCAAAATTGCTATGAAAGAGAACTTTTTTAAGTTCGATAATACCATCTACTTACAAACATCAGGCACTACCATGGGAAGCGTTTTTGCGGCAAGTCTGGCGAATTTGTACGTCCATCAATTCGAGCAGGAACACATACTTACTGAGGCTAATCCCTTCCACAACTCAATCCGTATGTGGAAGCGTTATATTGACGATATTTTCATCATTTGGCGAGGAGATCCTGATACTATTACTGTTTTCCACACGTGGCTTAACTCTAGAAATGAGTATTTAAAATTCACGGTGGAATTCAGCAAGAACAGTCTGCCGTTTCTTGACCTTCTGATTTTTTCTACACCGACAGGATTGGAAATTGAACTGTACAGAAAACCTATGTCAAGAAATTCTCTTCTTAGTTACAAAAGCTACCATCCTAAGTCGCTACGCGATAATTTACCCTATGGGCAATTTTTACTCCTAAGGAGGATTTGTTCGACCAAGGACAAATTTGAGCTTCACACCAAGACTCTCTCTAAACAACTCCAAGTGAGGCAGTATCCCAAGAGATTGATACATCGATCTTGCAAAAGTGCTTTAAACAATAATCGGGATGCCCTGTTGGAAGCACAGACACCTAAATCTCCTATGACAAGATTGACGTGCGTCAATACTTTCAGTACGTTATCAAACGGGATACAAAAAAGCGTGCGAAAACATTGGAAGATATTGAATATCGGCAAAGAAAAGATCCCCCTGCCTTTATTCTTTTTCAAGAGGCGCTCCAACCTTTGTGACACTTTGGTTCACACGAGACCTAGAGTCCATCCTGCCCCTACACAAGACACATTATGGAATTTGCCAGCAGTAAAGGGACATTATCCATGTGGAACTTGTGCCGTATGCCCCCAAACTAAACACACTACAACAATAGATATCGGCACAGACAGACCGTGGGTACAAAACAAGCATACTAACTGTAATAGTGAAAAACTAATTTATCTGATTACTTGTCCCTGCTGGTTCCGGTATGTGGGAATGACCACCAGAAAGGTGAAATTGAGGATCATGGAGCACAAAAGTACAATTAGATGCAGAAAACAAGCAACTAGACCCACCAAACATTTCCTTAACTTTAAACACGACGCAGATGATTTTAATTGGACTGTTCTAGAACAACCATTCATTCCAGCACATATTACAGACATACAAAAAGTTCTGTTTATGAAAGAGCAAAAATGGGTGTTCAAACTTAAAAGCAATAGCACAGGATTGAATGATGAGATTCCCTGGTGCTCGTTGTAAGCCTTACTCTATATGACACCAATAAGAATGTTTGAGGATAATGTACATCTCTCCCACACTTTTGAGTTTCGTACATCTTCTGCACTTTTGAGCTATTTACACCCTGAATCGTTATAAGATTAAATATCTTTTGAGTCACATAAGGATATCACGCCATATGCTTATAACTAGAATCTATGTAGTTATTCTATATTTATCATCGGAATAGTTGAATAGGCTTATCCCTATTCCTCAATGTGTACCAGGACATTTGTGGTACTGAGGCACCACGTTATAATTTAGAATATCTGGGGTTGCCTGACCGTATTTCTAGATTGTTGGATCACGTATTTTGATATTATTATTTTTATACTCCCGTATTACGGAATCACATCATGTCCAAGATACGTTTGCCATGCTAGCAGCAGACACATGACAATGTCACTATCCGATGGTGCTATATAATATACATATATAAAATTCATGCGAGTGTTTTCCAGCCTGGGGTCTGACCACAATTACCATAATGCACAGGGCACGTGGGCGCCGCTTATGATGTCATCATTAGCGGCGCTGATGTATCGATTCTTTTTCGTACACGAGTCCCGAGGTCTGCTTTCAAACTACAATTCCCAGAAAGCCGAGCGAACCGGAATCGACATCATCACTAGTGGCACACATTGACAGATTCCAAACACCTGTGTCACGTACACGATATAAATACCATGACTTGACCTGCCGTCGGTTACCTCCGTCAGCAGCTCAGATCCAGCTCGTGGTACCGACGGACAGGTAAGTCTAATTTGCGCCCTTACTATGGAGTACTTGCTTTTCAAGATTTTCAAAAGCGCGTAAACATACGCTAACATCATGCCCGTGCCAGTAATACTTAGTTGGGCCATCGGGTGAGAGTCAGTATTGTCCTGATGTCTATTTCAAGTTCGATGCTGTGGTACTATTGTTAATTGCTGCAAACGTACACCGCGACTTTTAAAGACACGGTAGTAAATCAAACGGTTGAGAAACCGAAGGATTCATTCTCAGGCACGATTTGTGTGCAATCGAATTTCTTTTTTCTCAGAGAATATTCCTTGCTTATAATAAAGCACCCTTGTACATGCTCTCTGCGCCACACATAGAGTTTTAATATTTTTAATAGCTTCAACTTATAAAATCTAGTAAGAGGCTGCATTTGATACAGGATCTCTATAAAGATACGCTGTATATATTCGGTTACTATTAAGATTGTCGCACTGCTTTTAGGTAAAATTGCTTAACAAGAAAGATCTGTGGCATCAAAACCTTAGATTTGATGTCTAATGATAAACTTGGCTTTCTGCCTCTTTTCTTTCTTTTTTCTTTTTCTTTTCATTTTTAGAGCGGGACCCCTTGTGCTGAGCTGTAGCCAGGTGAGGTGAGGCCAGCTTTCTCGTGATTACGGGTAAGCGACACACTGTTTGTCGAGTACACTGTTGTAGGTATTGGTTACGATGGTCCATTGGTGGATCACGTATTGGATATAATACATAGCACAAGTATTGAACCTCTTTTATGTACTTTTTCTTTAACAGGTGTTAACTTCACTCTGTAATTTCTGGAGAAACAAGACCTAAGGTTGTATTTGCCTTAAACCTTATATGTCATTGTTTGTTTGTTCATTCCACGTTCACAATTGCGCAGTAGCATCATACCATCTAGGTCCTGAAGAAAGCCGCGATTTCATAGGAATCAATATGGCTGAAACATGTAGACCCTGTTTCTGGACATATGCAGTCATTTCTTAACAAACTGCATTTGCACTGTTTTTAATCTGGACATCAGGGGATAATGAATAAAACTTTTTTCTCCTGGTAGCCCATTTTATTTTCACTTCACTCAACACATATGCACTGCGCCCATCACTCTCACGTCTTCACTTCTGAAGGATTCTAGTGATCCATTATACTGACATCACTTGAAAAAAACATCCCTGATCTCCTCCCTCACAGTGAGGGGGTTGTAGCCCTTGGCTGCACTAGGATTTGCAACCAAGAGGAGATCCCAGATGATGAAGCATGTCATTTCGGTGAGTGATGGGATTCCGTCCTTTTAAAAGGATTTCCTTGGAACATAGTTGAGGTCTATACTTGTGCATTTCTTTCCTCATTCCTTTAGTAGGCATGACAGACCCGCAGATTTGCTTGTGCTTTCATGTTAGATTTGGGGACTATATCCGCGCTGGTCTTTAAAAGCGTTCCCTTAGACACCCCACTATCCTCTATGTGTATTTTGTTCTAGAGCAGCTACGGCTGCGGGTCTTTTTTGGTTTTAAACTCTGTCCCTGCATTCTAAAAAACGTTTCCTCTAGTCGTGGAGTCGTTTCTATTTTTCCTATTGGTTAGTGCGACACTTATTTGACTTTCTAATATGGCTGAGTTTACTGGTCTAGCTTTTGATGACGCCATCCTTCAGGCTATTCTTACCACTCCTAGCATTATTGACACTGCGCCAGACACTGTGGCTAATAATCGTGAGGATTGGGCGACTCTTCTGGGGTTAAAGAAATCTCATTCCCGTACACTAATCCGTGGGGCCATCATGACAGAATACCTTCGGGGTAATTGTGCCCCAACTGGATTGATTGTCACCAATACACCTAGGCTCTTCCTCCAAGATAAAGCCTTCCTTAAAGATTGGTCACTTATTGCGTGGCGCTGCTCGCATGATTGGCTTATATTAATTATCAGCACGGCCAAACGCGTAGCGGACATCATTTTGATTGAAATACAAGTTCTTGAATCTCAGATCAAAACCACCATTTCTAGTACTCTGTATAAAAAGAACACAGAAGAGTCCAATAAAACAAACAAAGAATTTAAAGACTCGATTTTGTTGACCAAAATTGAGAAATTCAAAAAAGATTTGGCACGGTTTTCATTAGAACGAGTATATCCATACACTAGTGACAACTTTACTCTGCCTGAATTCAACAGGAAAGGAAGACGCTATGGATCAAATTATTCATCCTCAGGCACAGAAGAAGGGTCAAGTGACTCAGACTTGTCATCAGGAACACAACAGAAAAAAGGTCGGGGGCGTAACAACAGATTTAACTGGAGAAATGGACCACCATGTCCCCCTCAGCAACAATGGTGGCCACCGACCACATGGGGATATCCCAATCCACCATATCAACCTCAGATGATGCCTTTTCAACCCAACCCACAATTTTACAATAACCAGCCTTTTTTAGGGTCTGGCCGCAGATGCTCCAGAGGCAGAAGGAGAAACCAACAGGCCCAGGTTCACTGGAGCCCTCCACCTTCACCGAGGAGCACACGCAGCAACAAAAAGAAAGCCCTGCAACAACGAGGGACCAGCACAGAGACGACTTAGTGGTTAATCTAAGTAATCGTTGTCTTTCACTTGCTGAACAAATTTTACTCAAGAGGGGACTAGGATTTGTTCCCACATTTAATGCCAATCCATTTGACACTCAATGTGAACTGTCAAAAAAATTTCGGAAGATACAGCTCCACTTTTTCTTTCGTGATAAAAATAAAAATGAAACCAGTATGGGTTTGGAGTCCCACAACACTGGCCTAAAGAACCGTTCAACCTTCAATCCACCAATTTATTCAGTCCCAGCAGAAGTTCTGACCTTCGAAAAGGCTGTGACTGAGGAAGTTTCGAATTTGAACATAAACAAGAAACAACATTTCCTGAACCTCCCTAAGAAGGAGCAACTGGCTTTACAAACTCTCATCAAGGACGATACGATAACTATCAAGCATGCAGACAAGGGGGGAGCCATTGTTATTCTAGATACATCAACGTACCGGGCTGAATGTCTCCGTCAACTTAATGACAGTTGGTCTTATTGCCCTCTAAAAACAGACCCAACAGAAAAGATTAAACGAGACATTGCCATCCTTGTGGAAGAAGCCACTACAGAAGGTTGGATTGCCACGCAAGAGGCTAGTTTTTTGACAACTACACATCCCGTCATGCCTAAATTCTACGTCCTACCTAAAATACATAAACCACAAAGGCCACCACCGGGACGTCCCATAATATCAGGTATTGGCTCTCTCCTTGAGCCATTGTCCATTTTTGTTGACTACTTTTTAAGACCAATGGTAAAAGAGATGCCAACGTATCTCCAAGATACCAAGGATATCTTGAGACTTCTACCAGAAGTGAAGTTCAACATCGACACTGATTTTTTAGTCTTGTTCGATGTTGAGTCCCTATACACCTGTATCCCCAAGACGAGACACTAGACACCATCAGGTTTTTACTGGACAATAAAGATTTAGACTCTATATCTCCCGGGCATATCATCATGGCATGTGCCAAAATTGCTATGAAAGAGAACTTTTTTAAGTTTGATAATACCATCTTCTTACAAACATCAGGCACTAGCATGGAAAGCGTTTTTGCGCCAAGTCTGGCGAATTTGTACGTCCATCAATTCGAGCAGGAACACATACTTACTAAGGCTAATCCCTTCCACAACTCAATCCGTATGTGGAAGCGTTATAGTGACGATATTTTCGTCATTTGGTGAGGAGATCCTGATACTATTACTGTTTTCCACACGTGGCTTAACTCTAGAAATGAGTATTTAAAATTCACGGTGCAATTCAGCAAGAACAGTCTGCCGTTTCTTGACCTTATGATTTTTTCTACACCGACAGGATTGGAAACTGAACTGTACAGAAAACCTATGTCAAGAAATTCTCTTCTTAGTTACAAAAGCTACCATCCTAAGTCGATACGCGATAATTTACCCTATGGGCAATTTTTACGCCTAAGGAGGAATTGTTCGACTAAGGACACATTTGAGGTTCACGCCAAGACTCTCTCTAAACAACTCCAAGCGAGGCAGTATCCCAAGAGATTGATACGTCGATCTTGCAAACGTGCTTCAAACAATAATTGGGATGCCCTGTTGGAAGCACAGACACCTAAATCTCCTATGACAAGATTGACGTGAGTCAATACTTTCAGTACGTTATCAAACGGGATACAAAAAAGCGTGCGAAAACAATGGAAGATATTGAATATCGGCAAAGAAAAGATGCCCCTGCCTTTCTTCTTTTTCAAGAGGAGCTCCAACCTTCGTGACACTTTGGTTCACACAAGACCTAGAATCCATCCTGCCCCTACACAAGACAAATTATGGAATTTGCCAGCAGTAAAGGGACATTATCCATGTGGAACTTGTGCCGTATGCCCCCAAACTAAACACACTACAACAATAGATATCGGCACAGACAGACCGTGGGTACAAAACAAGCATACTAACTGTAATAGTGAAAAACTAATTTATCTGATTACTTGTCCCTGCTGGTTCCGATATGTGGGAATGACCACCAGAAAGGTGAAATTGAGGATCATGGAGCACAAAAGTGCATTTAGATGCAGAAAACAAGCAACTAGACTCACCAAACATTTCCTTGACTTTAAACACGACGAAGATGATTTTAATTGGACTGTTCTAGAACAACCATTCATTCCAGCACATATTACAGACATACAAAAATTTCTGTTTATGAAAGAGCAAAAATGGGTGTTCAAACTTAAAAGCAATAGCACAGGATTGAATGATGAGATTCCCTGGTGCTCGTTGTAAGCCTTACTCTATATGACACCAATAAGAATGTTTGAGGATAATGTACATCTCTCCCACACTTTTGAGTTTTGTACATCTTCTGCACTTTTGAGCTATTTACACCCTGAATCGTTATAAGATGAAATATCTTTTGAGTCACATAAGGATATCACGCCATATGCTTATACCTAGAATCTATGTAGTTATTCTATATTTATCATCGGAATAGTTGAATAGGCTTATCCCTATTCCTCAATGTGTACCAGGACATTTGTGGTACTGAGGCACCACGATATAATTTAGAATATCTGGGGTTGCCTGACCGTATTTCTAGATTGTTGGATCACATAGTTTTATATTATTATTTTTATACTCCCGTATTACGGAATCACATCATGTCCAAGATACGTTTGCCATGCTAGCAGCAGACACATGACGATGTCACTATCCGGTGGTGCTATATAATATACATATATAAAATTCACGCAAGTGTTTTCCATCCTGGGGTCTGACCACAATTACCATAATGCACAGGGCACGTGGGCGCCGCTTATGATGTCATCATTAGCGGCGCTGATGTAGCGATTCTTTTTCGTACACGAGTCCCGAGTTCTGCTTTCAAACTACAATTCCCAGAAAGCCGAGCGAAACGGAATAGCCGTCATCACTAGTGGCACACATTGACAGATTCCAATCACCTGTGTCACGTACACGATATAAATACCATGACTTGACCTGCCGTCGGTTACCTCCGTCAGCAGCTCAGATCCAGCTCGGGGTACCGACGGACAGGTAAGTCTAATTTGCGCGCTTACTATGGAGTACTTGCTTTTCAAGATTTTCAAAAGCGCGTAAACATACGCTAACATCATGCCCGTGCCAGTAATACTTAGTTGGGCCATCGGGTGAGAGTCTGTATTGTCCTGACGTCTATTTCAAGTTCGATGCTGAGGTGCTATTGTTAATTGCTGCATACGTACACCGCGACTTTTAAAGACACTACGCAGTAGTAGATCAAGCAGTTGAGAAACCGAAGGATTCATTCTCAGGCACGATTCGTGTGCAATCGAATTTCTTTTTTCTCAGAGAATATTCCTTGCTCATAATAAAGCACCCTTGTACATGCTCTCTGTGCCACACATAGAGTTTTAATATTTTTAATAGCTGCAACTTATAAAATCTAGTAAGAGGGTGCATTTGATACAGGATCTCTATAAAGATACGCTGTATATATTCGGTTACTATTTAGATTGTTGCACTGCTTTTAGGTAAAATTGCTTAACAAGAAAGATCTGTGGCATCAAAACCTTAGATTTGATGTCTAATGATAAACTTGGCTTTCTGCCTCTTTTCTTTCTTTTTTCTTTTTCTTTTCATTTTTAGAGTGGGCCCCCTTGTGCTGAGCTGTAGCCAGGTGAGGTGAGGCCAGCTTTCTCGTGATTACGGGTAAGCAACACACTGTTTGTCGAGTACACTGTTGTAGGTATTGGTTACGATGGTCCATTGGTGGATCACGTATTGGATATAATACATAGCACAAGTATTGAACCTCTTTTATGTACTTTTTCTTTCACAGATGTTAACTTCACTCTGTATTTTCTGGAGAAACAAGACCTAAGGTTGTATTTGCCTTAAACCTTATATGTCATTGTTTGTTTGTTCATTCCACATTCACAATTGCCCAGTAGCATCATACCATCTAGGTCCTGAAGAAAGCCGCGATTCCATAGGAATCAATAGGCTGAAACATGTAGACCCTGTTTCTGGACATATGCAGTCATTTCTTAACAAACTGCATTTGCACTGTTTTTAATCTGGACATCAGGGGATAATGAATAAAACTTTTTTCACCTGGTAGCCCATTTTATTTTCACTTCACTCAACACATATGCACTGCGCCCATCACTCTCACGTCTTCACTTCTGAAGGATTCTAGTGATCCATTATACTGACATCACTCGAAAAAAACATCCCTGAGCTCCTCCCTCACAGTGAGGGGGTTGTAGCCCTTGGCTGCACTAGGATTTGCAACCAAGAGGAGATCCCAGATGAAGAAGCATGTCACTTCGGTGAGTGTTGGGATTCCGTCCTTTTAAAAGGATTTCCTTGGAACATAGTTGAGGTCTATACTTGTGCATTTCTTTCCTCATTCCTTTAGTAGGCATGACAGACCCGCGGATTTGCTTGTGTTTTTATGTTAGATTTGGGGACTATATCCGCGCTGGTCTTTAAAAGCGTTCCCTTAGACCCCCCCCCCCCTCTATCCTCTATGTGTATTTTTTTTTTTTTACTACTTAAAATAGGTCACATTTCTTTGATATGTCGGAGGCACTTTACATTGGATGTTTGAACCCTCTACTTGTTTATGCAGAAGGTGAATGCTTGTGTTTTTCAAACAATTAGAACAATTCAAACAAGTAAAGAAACAAAAAAGCTACCCATGCTCCAATTTCCCGACAGCACAACCAACTGTGTACAGCAGGTATTGCAGTCACATGACAATTATAAAGTAACAAGATGTTAGTTAAAGTGGTAAAGGTGCCCAGTTTGCAATTTCAAAGTCTTTTAGAATGTCGTATTGTATGTCCATTGACAGATAAAGCTTACAACACGCATTGAATAACTCTCTCCCAACTGTGTAACCTTTTTGAAGCTTCTGACAATCAGCAAATCCAACAGCTGCGATCTGAGTAAATGTTTAAACTGCTGTAGTTGGGTTCTGTCATGGAGATATGCATAGAGTAGCAAAGTAGATCACCTGTCTTGTTTTAAACAGATGTGAAAGTCAGAGAACACATTATCCCTTCTGCCGAACTCTGAGAGTTTTTGTGTGCATTATTCTGTGCATGCAGTAGTAGATGAAGTTGATTCTTTTGGTGGTGGAGCAGTTGCCTCTGCCCGTAGCAGATTTATTGGTAACGTGAGGAGATCTATCCCTCCCTTAAGTTCCCTTGGAGATACGATTTTCCAGTGTTATATTTAAACACTTTTCAGGTGGCAACATTTTTCCACAGGTTTGAGCATATAAAGTACGTTGTCCTCAACAAAGTGTAGGAACTCTGAGACAAGCTGAATTCTTGAAGTTTACCAGGATTCCTAGAAAATAAATGTCATTAATCTGTTCCAGAAGTAAAAGGGGGCACTTACCCACCAGACGACTGTGTAAGTGGATCACAACCTGAAAGGGAAAAATGGTCTATGCTAGATTAGGGGTGCTTGGTTAATAAGAAAAGGGCCAAGGAAAGACCAAATAGAAGGCATCAAGAAAGAGTGCCTTTCAGATCCAGATGCATCGTCTAATGTCAGACAAAAAAAGGTATGTCCTCAATACCCTCTAGCTGGAAATGTTGATACAAGACTTATCTGCTCAGAAATGCAGATTTATCTAGGTACTCTAACCTTTAAGTTTGTTTTACTCCAGAAACATGAAAAAAACCAAAGACTTATAAGGGCAAAGGACATATAGGTAAGGCTCATTATTTTAACCAGATTTGCCAGACCCTGCTCCACAAAGGGGATTTCTACAGAAAAAAGAGGTAGCAAAGGAATGTGTATTTTGAACGGGAAAATCTAAAAAGGAAATCTCCAATCTTTTTTTAGAACAGCTGGTATTTTGATGTGCCTAGTGATCATGTGTTATATCTGAAATTCTTGGAAAGAGAGCATAATAGGCCCACCTACCCCTTCCTCAGTAGAAAGGGAGAGCTGAGTGCTTAGTGATTAGGCTTTTTAGGCTTTTTAGGGAATCAGGAAGGACTGTGCATCTCCCTCTAGCACCCTGCTGTTTGAGGCGCCAAAACTGCCTCCACTTACACAGTAACTTCTGAAGTAGGGATCATGGATGAAAAGGCCGCTTCTGCCTGTGCAGCACCCCTGCCGGTCACCAAAACCATTTATTTTATACAATGTGAGAGCCATGAATGAATGATCCTTATCAAAGGAGTTGAAGGTGGAGCGATCTCTTTAAGGAACTGATATCTAAAGAGATGGTTGCAGAAGCATCTATTTGCGGTGAAGGAGTCAGAACAGAGATTTTACTGTTCATAAGCCTGATGGACTTAGGCTTTTCTGCAGTGACGGTAGAGTTAGCATTATCTAACAAATACATACCTATCTTATGCAAGCCTCTTAGTACAGAGACATCAAGTATAGATATGGCAGAAGGAGCTTGCCACAATACGTCAAGAAGCCTTTCCAACAGGCCTACAACATCGAGAATGTGACCTTGCCAGAATTTTAAGGCACTTTAAGGCACAACTAATTGTCTTCTTAAGTTCTCTACCAAACGTCAGAAGAAAAAAAACATGCTTATGTCAGACTACTAGGTTGGTAGGGTTTGACTTCAATCTTGAGCCCCAGGCACAATGCTAGCTAGGGAGAGCTGGCTAAGAGTTAACAAACTGGGCACATATTGTAGAGTAAGCTGGCAATTCTCTAGAAATAGGGTGCCACAACTTGACTGGGTCAAATAGCTGGTTACTACAGAGGTCCTAAAAGGCAAAGCATGAACAAGCAATAAGAGCTCAGTTGGAGCTCAAACAGTGTAGGGCTGAGAGCAGTTCCTCTTCAGAAATAGACATAGCCTTCCACCTCCTTGCATGTTGCCTGTGAAGAAGAGGTTAGGTGTAGGAAGCTGGCTATATAGTGTACTAAAACGAAGTACACTGTGCAGAGAGTCCAGTGGATCCCCAACTGGTTTATAGAGGCTAAAGTAAATAATACCAACGCTTACTTTTGTTGTAGCATGGGTGAGCAGTTAGGCTTATCAGAGAGTAGTGCTAAGCATTTGTTGTACTCACAGAGGCAATAAATGAGGCACATAGTCAAAGAATAAATCTTAGGTTAATTTAGAAAAATAAGACTTCTTTTTATATATATTTTAAACTCAAGAACTTTTTTCAAGGTTAGTACAGTTTTCAATAGGAAATATTCATAGGTAAGAAAGCGTTTCAAACCTGTGCGCTTTTACGCACAAGGGAATCCTATGGGAGGAAATGTTAATGGTGCATAAAAATAGGTACAGTCAGTTTCACCTTCTGGAATTAAAATAGTAGTGGGCCAAGGTTCAAAGTAACCGCCTGGGTTCTACTGGTAGCAGGGTGCTGGTGAGGCTGGTAGCTGGCGTGCTATGGAGAAGGATGGCCACCTAAAAAGAGGCTGCACAGGGGGACTTGCGGGCAAGTCTGAGGGCTCCCAAACTGGAGCCCAGGTCACAAGGGGGCTTGGAGCATAAGGGCAAAGCTGGTTCATCTGCACCCAGGCCGGAGGGCTTGGATGCAGGTTGGTTAGGTCGACTGGGCTGGTGCGCAGAAGTGCACCTCGTGGTCAGGGACAAGCAGCTGTAGGAGGAGAAATCAAGGCAGCTCGGCCACTCTCGAAGTGGGTCTCAGTGATGCTGACGTCCCTTGATGGCTGCTTGGTCCTGGTGAAGTGAGAGTCTGATTTGACACTCATGATCAATGTGTGGTGCAGGGCATCCAGTACCCCAGGGCTGGTGCTGCATGGCTGTGTTTGGTGCGGAGTCCCTCAGTTACGATTGTCGAGAGAGGGCTGAAAATGGCAGGGTTTCTCTCCAAAGTTCTGCTGCAGTTCACACCAGGCAGCGACTCTTCTTCATCCTTCTTCTGTTGATCCATTGAGTCTGAGTTCTTGGGTTCAGGGGTGCCACCTAAATACTCAATTTCGGGGCATTTATGGGGAGGGACTGGTAGTAGCCAATGGGCTACCTACCTTATGGTGTCTAGACCATCTATATGACCATTTCCTCTGGGAAGTGGCCATAACCCTGACCTTAGAAGGCTAATTCCATCCAAAAATAACATGGAGGAATTTAAAATGTGGGGTCCACATCACCTGGCCCACCCTAGGGGTGGTGCTGTCTGAATGGGCACACCTTTTAATCCTACAAATGTTCCCGCCTGTCCTGCCGCCAAAACTGGGAGCAGGGCAGTGGTCGCATAACCACCATCTGGAGAGGCCTCGGGGTTGCATAATAAAGGTGGCATGGCATTTGAAGCTTCCTGCTCTGTGATGCCCATCCTGCTTGGAGGAGGTGTGCACACCTCCGCTTGGAGTAGGCTTTGTTCCTGACCTCTGAGATCAAAGGCTTTCTCCTCTATGGTGGCTGGCTGGTCGAGACCATTCAGTCAACAGCAACAGTTGGTAGGTTTTCAGGGGGCACCTCTAAGGTGCCCTCTGTGTGCATTTATTAATAAAGCCAGCACTGGCATCAAGGTGGGATTATTAAGATGAGGTGATTGGTACCAAACACCTTGGAGTACAGTGAAGCCATTATGTAGCTGGGAAACTCGTAATCACAAGTTTTTAGTCCATGTACTCATCACGGCTTCCCTGTGTACTGGTAATATCTAAGGGTGACCTTAGATATCACTGGGACATATCCACTCTTGCAGATATTCCTTTACATGGGTATAGTGCACCCTGCCTTAAGGCTGCAAGGCCTGCCATAGGGGTGACTCACCTATACCACATGCAGTTGTTTGTTAGCATGGCACACAGAGGTGTATGCCATGTTGACTCTTCGGTTTTCTCTGAACCAAGGCTGCAATGGAAGTTTGCATGAGCTTGGTGAGGTGTTCCTTAGGGTGGCCCAATTCGTGCTGCAGCCCTTAGGGACCCTCTTTAGTTCCAAGGACCTAGGCACCAGGGGTATCACTTACTAGGGACTTACAAGGATCTTAAAAGGGTGCCATTTGTGGCACAATTGGGGAGTTTAGGGACAGGACACTGATGCTGGGGACCTGGTTAGCATGAACCCAGCACACTTTCAGTCAAAGTTGGACCAGATACCAGGCAAAAAGTGTGGGGGGTACTGCAACAAAAACCCAGTTTCCTACACTAGGTCATTGAATGCATAATCTGGGGGTCTTACAGAGGAGATAATAGAAATCATTTGCCTATCTTCAGAAAGTAGCAAGTCCTAAAGCCATGAAACAATAGGTCTGAAGTGAACTTTTTGGATGAAAGCTTTGCTTTGACGGAGGTTCAAGTGCTTGTGCTTATGTTCCAAACTACAGGAAGTTAACAGTTTGCTGACTGTCTATTATCCTTTTCGTGACTGGCGTGGCAAGCAGATAGTACTTCGAAGTTCCTTAGATGTGGCTTGCATGTAAATTTAGGCAGCTGACTACACCTCCTTATTAGATAGGACCATGACATGTGAGTTCTCCTATTAGAATGCCAAGTCCTAGAGGTCAGATCCAAAAGGACACACTCAAAAGAGTATTCCAGATTGTGGTTAGAGTCTTCAATCAATCAATCACTCAATCAAACAGCATTTGTAAAGTGCAACACTGTCACCCCTTGGGGTATCTAGGTGCTGTGTCTCCATCAAAGAGCCAGGTCTTGAGTCTCTTTCTAAAGTCTGCCAGCAAGGGGGCTGTACGGAGCTGGAGGGGAAGGTCAATCGAAGTCTTGGCAGTGATGTAGGAGAAGGAGCGGCTACGACGGATGTGGGGAGTGTGTGCGAGGGCAAGTGAAGAGGAGCGCAGGTGTCTTGTGGGATGATGGAAGTTCAGTTGATGGTTGAGGTAGGCAGGTCCTAGGTCATGGAGGACTTTGTAGGCATGCGTGAGGATCTTGAAGTGGCATCTTTTCTGGATGGGAGTGACAAGATCGCACTATGGAGAGATAGCATTACTCCAGTAGGTTTATTTACTCTGCCCGGGCGAGAGCCCAACCGACATTAATAACGGCAGTGTGTGCTCTGGAACCTGGATGCAGCCAGACTCCAGAACACCACACCACAATACTTGTAAGTATCAAAATATAGCACATCTCCCCCTTTTAACAATAACATAAGCTAGACAAAAAAAAGTTAAACTAAATTTGCAATTAAAGCAAAAACAACAGATGGAACAAAAACAAAAGGAAAAACAAAGGAAAAGAAACTAACTGTACAAACACATATAATCACCAGCCAAATACCATAACAAAGTACCGATGAAAGTGAACACAAGTTGTCATGAGATCAACAACAACAAGACACATAACCAGGGTCACATTACATACCTATCAAACTTCCTTGGATTCCTGATCTCCAGGCGATCCCTAAGTACTCTAGTTGTGTTACCACCATTTTCCCCTGTCCTAGAAACAAACACTGGTTTGTTTTGTTCACACTGCTCCTTTCCCAATGGACCTCTCCCAATTATCTTTCGATTCCATACATTCCCATCACTCAGCAACAGTGTGTATTTATTCACTTTTTCCACATGAAGAGACTCAGAATATTTGGATTGGTCTTTCATCACCATCTGCCCCTTCTTCACCCGCACCCAATCACCCTTCATATAATCACCAACCTTGCCAGAATTAAACTCCTCCTCCAACTTAGAGCACTCCACACCCTTGGACATCAGTGCTCTGCCTTTCCTACCTCTCATTACCTCAAAAGGAGATTTCCTAGTCACACAATGAGGCATAGTGCGGTAAGACCACAACAACTTCCTCAAGACCACCTTCCAATCTACACCCTTGACAAAGCCAGCTGTAAACCCTCCTTTAATGTCCTGTTCCACTTCTCTACAAGACCATTGCTTTGAGGATAACACACCGACGAGCGAACATGCTCAATTCCCTGTTCAAGTGGAAAGTTTTTTATTCGCTGAGGCACGAATTGGATACCATTATCTAAAACCATTCTCTCAGGCACTCCTTCCCTCATGAACAATTCCTTTAAAAACACAATCACAGTTTTCAAGGTAACTTCACCAGTAAATTTTACTTCAAGCAACCTCGAAAAATAATCCATGACAACTATCGCATATTTTGGACAGCTTCCCACAACATGTAAAGGACCTATAATATCAATACCAATCTTCTTCAATGGGCTGACGGACTTATCAGTAAGACTGGGCAGCAACCTCCGCTCCGCCCGTGGAGCACTCGTAGTTTTGCCAACTGAGTGTAGCACAAAACCCCACTGGCCACGGAGTGGGTGGAGTTTACCGCTCAACCTACCATTACCATTTTGACACTGGTGGCTTTACTGTTTATGGACTAGCTGCCACGAACTAGTATTAACAAAAAGTACCATTATGTCCTTTCGGTTCTGGACAGGTGAATTTTCCTGGCGGACGAGCTGCCTGATCCTGTCATGGCGGCCTGAAGTTCACATGCCATGGGAGCTGTCGGCTGGGAGCCTCGTCAGTGAGCTGTGCACTGCAGAGAGGGAGTGAGAAAGAAGAAGACTCAGAGGTGAGGGGCTCATGGAGTGGAATGGTGTGGGACTATGGCTGGTGGTGTGAGGTGAAGGAGGTTGACTGGATACCCGATCGCTTACTGCTCACTACAGAGAGGAAGATGCAGAAACATACAGTATATGCACAATGTGAGTGAGTGATATTTGTGACTGAGGCGCAGCAGCCTCCCATTTTGCCAGCACATTTTGGTACTTCCATGTAGGAGTTCTGAGGGAAATACATAACTTCTGTTGCAGCTGTACAGCGTGCGCCTCTTTTCTGCAGACTTTATTTGATGTTTATCTTCCACCACAATATTGCTGCTGAAGTGAAGTTTCTGACTCGAAGCTTGGCGGGAGTGTTAGGCTTTTGCATGTAGGCTTGCACGTCTATTGTTGCAGTTTTGTTGTTTTACATTATGGTCTTACCTCAGAGTGATCCCGAACCGAGCTTTGGAGCCAGAGTTTGGCAAGCACAGCCATCTTTCAGCTTCGGGTGATCGTAGCGGAACTCTGCGGAATTTCACAGAGTTTTTTTTAACTACGTGGAATTTCAAGGAGTACAACTTAATAAACTCCACCCACCCCTACTTATCAGTCTCCACTGGTAGGTAATTCACACTCTCTTGTGATTTATCACTCCAAGCACATGAGACACAATGCCTAATGCTCCTCTCCACTTCACAATCTAATGCAGTCCACCAATGTTCTTCTTTTATCTTTCTCTTCGTAGCACTCATACCAATGTGCCAGATTAATTATGTGCTTACTTAACTCTGCAGGCACAACAAACACATTTTCTCTCATAAAAACTTTACCTACAACCAACATCTCTTGACTAATCTGACCGAAACTCTGCCTCAAACGAAGCACATCCCCTATTCGGCCACCCCTCACACAGATTACCAACCTCACTGAATACTCTGTCTCCTCTGATGGCCTACAACCACTCCTCATGCAATACTCTACTATTAGTAATTTTACTCAAACTAGCCACTGTCTATTCTTCATCCTCACACGAAACATCACTTATATCCCTTGAAGGTAGGAGGGATAAACAGTCAGTCAATACATTATTCTTCCCTGGCAGATATTCCATGTGGAAATTGTACTCCAACACACTCATGGACCAACGCGCAATTCTGGGAGAAGTTCTCGATCCTCCACTTGTCGTGAACACCTCCACCAAGGGACAATGGTCAGTCCTGACAGCGAAGTTGGTTCCCCACACATATGTTCTAAAGTGATTCACACCCACCCATACAGACAACACCTCTCTCTCTATGGTGGAGTAATTTTTGTCTGCATCTCTTAATGGCCTTGAAGCATACACAATGGTAACATTGGTGCCATTCCTTCTCTGTAGCAACACCGCGCACAAACCCACCTGACTAGCATCGGTGTTTACTTTAATAGGGTTTTTGGTGTCAAATGGTTGGAGAGCAGGTGCCATGTCAATGCTATGCTTCAAATTTTTAAATTCTTCCACACAACTTCCACACCACACAAACTTTGCATTTTGTGCCATAATACTGTGCATACTTATTATTCTCTCTGTAAACATGGGTATAAAATGAGAATAATATTCATCCAACCCCAAAAATGAACATAATTGATCTTTACAAGTAGTGGAAGAACCATTCTCAATGGCAGAAACTAATTTCATCTTGGGAGCTTGCCCCTTTCCACTAATACAATGTTCTCAATACTCTAAACCTTCAACTTTAAATTTACATTTCCCCTTCTTAATAGTTCAGCCACTATATTACAGAGTTTTTAACACCCTCCTCAAGGTTATATCGTGTTCCGTTTCATATTCTCCAAACACCAATATATCATCCTGAAAGTAGGTGACACTAGGGATGTCTTTAAATGAATGGTGCATAGCCCTCTGAAAGACAGCTTCCGCCAAAGCTAGGTTAAAAGGCATCTGTTTGAATCTGTAAACACCTTCAGATGTAATAAATGATGTTAGTGGCCTGGACTCGGAATTCAGCATAATCTGATGATAAGCCGATGAGAGAGCTAAGGTGGAAAACAACTTTTTCCTTTGATGGTGGTCAACATCTCCCCAACTGTAGGAAGAGGATGCCTGTCCACCCAAATAGCAGCATTCAAATCCCTCAAATCCACACACAACCTGATCTTACCGTTCCCTTTCCTAGCTATTACTACTGGAGCTAACCATTCTATCTCTTCAATTGTACCATTCTCACACAACTTACACAATTCTTGGTGCAAAGGTCCCCTCATCACCAGTGGCATACTACGGGGTTTATGAGCAGAAGGTGTTGACCCATCCTTCAACACAATCTTATGCATGAACCCCTTAAGAGACCCTACTTGTATTTGAATACATCTGGAAAATCAATAATGTATGTTACTGCCGCCTCTACCTCAAACATGTCTGGTTGAGTACTCAGCACCTGATCTGGATGATTGGGATCCAACCAAATACCCAAATCCCTTTGTTGGGGCCAACCCAACAGACACAAATCCTCTTTGGCAAAATATACTTTTGACATAACTTCCCTCTTCTGAAATTTCAGTTGAGCCTCAATGAAACCTACTACAATATTGGGTTTGTTCCCATAAGACACCAATTTTGCATCAGGATCCCTGAGGGCATGACCCGGAAACATTTTCAAATAATCTTCACCTACAAGGGTGTACCTTGCACCTGAATCTACCATTATTTTCACTTCAATACCATTAATATTGATAATGCAAAATGGATTATCTTTACTTATTACCTCAATGTGTTGAATTTCCAAAATAACATCTTGCTCCTCACTGACATTATTCACCACCTCTACCATGCTCACAGAGGGTCTCCTTCTACTCACACTCCCCATTTTGTCTTTACACATCCAAGCAAAATGCCCCTTATTTCTACACATGCAACACATTTGTCCTAATGCAGGGCACGACTTATAAGTATCCACATGACCTCTGTATCCACATCTAAAACACAATACATTTTTCTTATCCCCCATCCTCTTAAATGCGCTGTCCTCCTCTCTTCTTTGTTTGGGTGTCTCTCTCCGAATTGCCTCAATCTTTTCCTCCGATTTTAGTTCCTTTAACCCCTCATCCATCAATCAGCTCTTTTCATTAAATCAATTGCCATTTGAAGAGTCAACCCTTCCGTGCTCAAATGTTTTCCCTGTACCTTCTTCTTGTTCACTTTTTAATTGCATGTAGATGCGAGTGATCTTAAACTTGTCACATAACTTTCAACCTACTCCCCACTCTGCAAACTTCTTTTTAGAAATGTATACCTCTCTACCACCTCATTGTTCTTCTTTCCAAAATTTGTGTCTAGTTTTCCAACTGCCACCTCGTACTCATCTTCGCTATCACTGCCCTCTTCATCATATTCTTCACCTTCTGTAGAAGCACTTGGCAAGTGTTTTAAAATACGCCTACCCTCAGCTTTTAACATGGCCACTTTCCTAGCAGCAGTGAAAATATCACCCCCAATAGCTTGCACATATGCTTCAAATCCTTCTTTCCAGTTTTCCCATGGTATCGTGGGCTCTCCAGGGCTTTGTAAACAAAATATGTGGGAACTTCTAACCTTTCCATGACAGCAACAGGTGAAGTAGGAGCAAAACAATGAAGAGAAAAAAACATATATATATAGCTTAAAAAGTGAACTAATATTCAAATAGACACGCAGATTATCCCAAAAGTGTGAGTGTCACTGAAATGGTGCTCGCATGCGTCTGAAATACTTGAATACAGGAGGAAACAAAATCCTTGTCAGACTCTTTTCCACGTTATTTTCACAGTCTTCTCATGAAAATAGAATTTACAGAAAACTGCTCACTTCATGGTTCAGTAAATGTCGATTTTCATTCAGAACACCACGCAGTGGCACTTCTGAGCGTGTGGAATAGCTGTTCAGACTATTCAGATGCTGTGGAGGTAAACAAAGACTGATGCGTCTTAACAGTGCTCGTTGCTAAGTAACAGTGATGCCCGTGGTGAAGCACCTCTGCACCTGACGCCGACAATAAGGAAGGTCCACGTGATGATGGACAAAAGCAGAAACGTTGCTAGGCATCAGAGAACAGAGCCGCGCGGAGCGTCGAGAGCATTCAAAGCATGTGCCTGACAGTAATCGGTCTTTTGGTCTTTCTTTGAAAGTAATGAAAGAAATACAGTCCGAAGAACATCCACTTGAAACCAGCGTGGCTCTCAAGTAGCAGTAGAGTAGAAGGAAAATCAGCCAGGAATGGCCCCAGAGCGGCAGTTGAGGATGCAGGAACCACTACACAAAACAGCAGCAAGGCCTCAGGAAATGGCAGCAGGATCTGATGGCTCTCCTCCGGGTCAAAACACCATTCTGCATCGCCAATGATAAGATCGCACTACGGAGACATAGCATTACTCTGGTAAGTTTATTCAGTCCGACCAGGAGGGAGCCCAACCGATATAAAGAACAGCAGTGCGTGCTCTGGAACCTGGATGCAGCCAGACTCCAGAACACCACTCCACAATGCATGTAAGTATCAAAATATAACAGGGAGCCAGTGGAGGTCTCTCAGGTGGGGGGCGATGTGTATTCATTTGGGGAGGTCCAGGATGAGTCTGGTTGCAGCATTCCATATGGTCTGGAGTCTTCTGAGGAGCTGTGTGGAGATGTCGGCGTAGAGTTTGCTGCCATGGTTGAGGCGGCTGGTGACGAGGGCCTGGGTGACGGTATTTCTGGTGTTTGTTGGAATCCATCTGCAGATTCTGCAGCGAATGGGAAGTGTGTTGAAGCAGGAGGAGGCAACTCCGGTAACTTTTTTCAAGGTCAGTTGGCTGTTGAGGATGATGCAGAGATTGTGTGTGTGGTTGGTTGGTGTGGGCTGAGGTCTGGAGGTCACAAACTGTGGTCCCATGCAGAGTTGTTCTTCCAAAAGATCAGCACTTCAGTTTTGTCGGACTTGAGTTGGAGGCAGTTGTCTCTCATCCATTTGGCTAAGTTGGTCATGGCGTTGCAGAAGTTTGTTTTGACACTGGAGTGGTCTTCGGTGAGCTAGAGGATCAGTTGAGTGTCGCCTGCATAGGAGAATATGTTGAGTCCATGGAATCTGTTGGCGCCTGCGAGTGGTGTCATGTAGAGGTTGAACAGGGTGGGGCTGATGGATGATCCTTGTGGTACGCCGCATATGATGTCTTTGGGTGCGGAGGTGAAAGGACGCAGTCAGAAGCTCTGTGGGCGTCTTTATGTATGGCTATGTTGTGGAGTCTGTTGATGAGGGTGTTATGGAAGACTATGTTGAATGCCGCAGAAAGGTCGAGGTGTATCAGGGCCACTGTCTCTCCACGGTCCAGGAGTGTTCTGATGTCATCATAGACGGTGATCAGAGCGGTCTCAGTGCTGTGGTTGGCACGGAATCCTGTTTGAGAGGCGTCCAGTGGGTGGTTTTGTTCCAGGAATTCAGTGAGCTGCTGGTTGATAGCTTTCTAAACAACTTTGGCTGGGTAGGGGAGCAGGGAGATTGGATGATAATTTTTTAGATCATTGGGGTCAGCGGAGGCTTTCTTTAGGATGGGTCTGACGTATGCGTGTTTCCATCCGTTCGGGAAGGTTGCTATGGAGGTGTTGAGGATGCTGGTGAGGTGCATGCTGATAGGGTTCGTTGCCAGGTTGTAGAGGTGATGTGGGCCGGGGTTGGTGGGCACCCCGTAGTGGATGGAAGACATGATGGCTGAGGAGGTGAGGGTGGTGAGAGGTGAGCAGGTGGTGATGGTTTGGCTGTTGTTCGCTGGTTGGTTGAGGTCATCGGGGATGAGAGTGGTGGGTTGGATGTTGAAATTGTTGTAGATGTTGGTGATCTTGCTGTGGAATTTGAGCGGACTCTAGATAGAAGACGAGATAGGGAATGGAAGGACAAAGGGTCTCCCCAGAAAAAGGTTTATTATTTAACATAGAAAGGTATTGGTTGGGTGGATGCTTGTATTAGAAAAAAATACTAAAACAGTAAAAAAAACTAACAGAGCGCCAAAGAACTGAAATATATAGTAAAAATAAGGTTGTCATTTATCACCTTAAATTAGTAAAATCAATACTTAGTATGAGGCCTTTCCCTACTGTGACTAATATAGGTCTTCTTGACTGCTCAATACAAAGTCAAGAGAATCCTCCTTTCCTAAACTATATATGAAAATGAGTTAGGTACTATTTTGAAACTCTGTAAAACTAGATACTATTTGATACCACTATGATGCAATTAATTATGTTGTAATGCAACAATAGCAAATATATAGCATTTGAAGGCCCATTTCAAGAATTTGAATCCCTTCTAAGTGAAACAATGAAAGGTTGCAAAATGGCAAGTACAACTCCATCACAACTAAAATAAAGATGACGTATAATGCCTGTGAAAGGAGAGAAGGGAAAGGAGACAGGCAACAACAGTGGACATGAAAGTAAGTAAAAAGAATTGAGAATGTGAGAATTATTTTAATAGCTCATTCAACCAAGAAACAGTACGTAGGTTGCGAAATATATATAATGAGAATAGTATATAAATGCACAGTTATGCTTAGAAAAACATGGGTATTAAGCACAATTAAGATAAGCTTCTTTAACCTTTTAAATGCTGGGTTGGCAAATGACTGATGCCTGCACTCCCCCTAAGTGCGTCTGACGGCCAATGGCCATCCCTGGTAAGTGTTTAAAAGACACTTTGGTGCCTGCACCAGAGGGATTGCTTTTTTCATTCTACTCCAGATGCTCGGAAATAGCTTCCCGAGCAACCTGAGTTTCATTTGAGGAAATCCTTTTTATATTTTTCTACCCGGGCTGCTCGGGAAGAGCTTCCCTAGCAGCCTGAGGCTGCATCGGTGCGCACGGTGTGCTGACATCATTACCACAAACGTGAAAGTAAAAAAAGGTGATCAATTTATTTTACTTTCACTGCATCAGTGCTCGTGGCAGATATCTGCCCGCCGAGCATTCATTGTGTTAGGGGAGGTATCGTTGGTATGGGGAGAATCTCCCCTTTCCAATGGTATCTCTGGCAAGGGGATCCCTGCTTATGGAATCACCACAGGAGAGCAATCCCTAAGCAGGGAACCACTCACTATGTACCAGGGATTTCACAGGGGGAGCAGTCCCATAGGTAAGGGCTTGTGCTTCCCCCAACCCCTAAAGGTTCAGTCTTTCTGCCCCATCTGGGGGGCATATGGGGTTATTACCCCCAATCTGTCCCCTGCTGGGGACAGAAAGCCCACCCCAAAAAGAGTCCAACAGCATTTCTGCCACTCCACCCCGCTGGAGCAGATTGAAGGTTTGCCAAATCTGCCTCCCCACGAGGTGTCAGAAAGCCCACTAGACACCATGGAATGTGTTAAAAAAAACATAGAAGTGGGGGCTGCCATGCCATGGGCATGTCCTTGCTCCCACTCCAAAAATAGTTAAATAGACTTTCTGCACCCCTCCCCCCCCGGGCTGACGGATTGTAGGTTTGCCTCAATCTTACTCCCAGTTGGTCAGAAAGGCCACTAGACGCCAGGGGATATTTATTTTAAAAAATACCATAGGTTTGGGGGCTGCCCACCAAGCAGAGGGCCATGCCCCCGCCCCAAAATGGACAAACCAGTCTTTTTGCCCGCCCCAGCGCAGGAGACGGCCTGGGGGGGGGCAGAAAGACCCCTAGTCACCAGAGATCTTAAAATGGCGCCAAAGTAAACAAAATGATGGGGCAGCATACCCCAGCATTGAGCAATACCAAGCCTGAGAAGGGCAATAGTGTCTTTTTTTCCCCCAGTGGCATATACGAGGGTTGTCCCAATTTGGTTGTTGCCCCAAATCTACACCACAGAGGTAGAAAGCCTATTAGACACTAGGGATTTTGCATTTGGGGAAAAGAAATGGGTGCATACGTTGCACTCTGGCCTGTACTTCACCCCATCAAGGACTTCCAGTCTTTCTGCCTCCACCAATGGAAGACTGGGGATTTTGTCCCAATTTGCCCCGGAGGGTGCAGAAAGACCACTAGACACCAGTGATTTCAAATGATGCCACAACAAACAAAAATATGGGTGGTCTACCTTGGCATTGAGACATATCCCAGCCCCAAAAAGAGCAATGTGGTTTTCTGCACCCCCGGGGGCAAAGTGTAGGTTTGTTCCAATTCAGGAGGTTACTCCAAATCTTTCTTCTTTCTTTCCTTTTTTCTTTGATTCTTTACTTCCTTTTTTCTTTCTTTTCTTCCTTCTTGCCTTCTTTCATTCTTTCCTTCAGTCTTTTTTTCCATTTTTCTTTCCTTTTTTCTGTGCTTTCTTTTTTCTCTTTTTCTCTTTCTTTTCTTTTTCTTTCCTTTTTCTTTCTTTCTTTCTTTCTTTCTTTCTTTCTTCCTTTCTTTCTGTTCCTTAATTCTTTTCTCCTTTTTTCTGTCTGTCTTTCTTTTTCCCTTCCTTCTTTTCTTCCTTCTTTCTTTCATTCTCTGTTTCCTTCTCCCTTTTGTTTTAATTCCTTCTCCATCTCTTTCTTTCTTTCTTTTTTCTTGTCCGCTTTCCTTCTTTCCTTCCTTTCATCCTTCTTTTTCCTTTCTTTTCTTCCTTTTTACACTGTTTCCTTTATTCTTTCCTTACGTCTTTCTTTCCTTCTGTCTTTCTCTTTCCCTATGTCTTGCCTTCTTTCTACTATTATTTCCATCTTTCCGTCTGTTTTCCGTCTTTCTTTCTTAAGTTCTTTACTTCATTCTTTCCTTCTTTCTGTCCTTTCTGTCATCTCTTTCTTTTCTTTTTCTTTCACTGTATGTGTCTTCTTCCTTCTTTCTTTTTATCATTATTTCCTTCCGTATGAACTTATGAAGCATCAGCATTTCTGACGTAATTAATGTGTGGCAGCTATCCGAAATTTAAATTGTCAATCTTTCTCTGCATAATGTTTCTGAAATAAAGGGTGGAATTTTACAGCCCCCGCACGAATAAACACAGAGCTGGCAGGAAGGCTTCATGCAATTATGATATGAATTCTTTCCATACTCATTCTTTTTTCTGAAAAGCAAAAGCAAACGAAGGACCTGGAGGTGAATATCTGAATATCTATGTCTAACACAGATCATAAAAGCATCTTGTTCAGAGTATTTCAGTAACTCAGATATGCACCTGGACACATTCATCAAACATGGACAAAGGTTGAATAAATTCCCTTTTCCTTTGACCAATGTTAACCTAACAGGGTTGAACCGTTTTTCCTGCCCTTATCCCTTCAATAGCCTTCTACTTACCTCTAAGGAGCTAATGGAAGGGCCAGGAGTGGAAACTATACAAAGGTCCTCATTACGATTTGCAGACTCCCACCTGAAGCACTAACTCTGGGTGGCATACTACTCGAGGCAATTACATGAAGCCCTATGTCTCTGGAACTAACAACTCTGGGTCTAGAGACACAGGGCCACTGGGTGATGATCCACACTTAGTGCAACTGCTCTAGAGATTGGGGCATGGACTGCTTACATGAGCACAGCCCAACCCTTGCCCATCCCCCCCTGCAGCACCACAGGGGGAGCAGACAAGATCCACCCCAACACTGTCGGGCCTACCCTAACCTATATCCACCCCCAAGCCTCCACCCAACATCTTCCGCCTGCTCTGAGCAGGAGGAGCATTTCAGTGGATTTGTCTTCGGAATCTAGAATAAAACTGTGAAAAGGGCACAGCTGGTTATTCTCTATTCCATTGACAAAATTCATAATTGATGTATTTGGGTGCATGGATACCAGCCACAATCAGATTACACCACACTCTGGCAAATGTGCAATGAGAACCAAAGTTAGGGAGTTCTGGTCACCTGTTTAGTTTCTGTTTCTTTTGCTTTCTTCATGACCCTTGGCAAGAGGGGTAGCATGGTCAGTGTAAAAGCGTACCAAAGATCACTCTGAGAAAGCACCTGTTGCCCCTAATCAACCCTGATTCACAACCATGACATCGAATCTTGAGGGATTGTTTTTTGAGGTATACCTAAAATGAAAGCCATTTTTGGCACTCTGCTTCAATTCTTTCTCACATAGGGCCTGATTGAAAAATCCATTTTACATGAGTTAGAGTGACTTAAGTCACATATAACTGTGGAGCACCATTTAATAATTAGAAATCATAGAACATGAATGCAATATTGAGTTAATACAACTAATATATACAGAACACAAGGGCAACCATAAAAACAAAAAAAATACATATTTACATAGTGGAATTACTTCCACCTCCTTTCTGTCTCTACCCCACAAATTTAGCATTTTTCCCAGGCACTTTCTGAAAGTGCCCATGTTTTTTTTATTCAGATCATCCTCTTCCAATATTGTGATCACCACAACAGAGCAGTCCAATAATGCATGCCAACAATGTCTAGTATTCAAGACTTTTTTGCCAATACAAATTTGTGCAATAGCAAGTGCAACAAACATTACACACTTAGGGCCAGATGTACGACCAACAATTTTGCGACTCGCAAATTGCGTCGCAATAGCGACTCGCAATTTGCGGGTCGCAAAATGGGATGTTCAACTGTGTCAGAGACACTGTTTGCGATTCCTAATGGGGTCGCAAATTGCGAGGCACATGAATATTAATGAGCCTCTCGCAATTTGCGAGCCCATTGGGAATGACAGGCCCTCCCAGGGATGGTGGCCTGCTGGGCTCAGCAGACCACCATGTCTGGGACTGCTTTTAAATAAAGCAGCTTTTTTTTTTTTTAAATGCAGCCCGTTTTTCTTAAAGGAAAACGGGATGCATTTAAAACAAAAAAAATGAAACGTTTTCGTTTCATTTTTTAAGGGCAGGCAGTGGCCCCTGGGACTACTGCCTGCCCTTAAAAAATAATTTTGCATGCATTTGCAAAGGGGAAGGGGTCCCCTGGGGACCCCTTCCCATTTGCGAATACATTACCACCTACTTGAAGTAGGTGGTAATTGCAAGTGTTTTGCGACCACAATTGCGGTTGCAAAACATTTGTACATGGTTTTGAGACTCGCTATTTGGAAGGGAACGCCCCTTCCAAATAGCGAGTCGCAAAACGTATTTAGCGAGTCGCAAAAAAATTGCGACTCGCTAAATGGGCTATTTACATGGGCCAATATGTTTTTGCATGCGCAAACAGGGTCTCAAACCCTTTTGCGCATGCAAAACGGGTCGTACATCGGGCCCTTAATTTCTTCAGGCTCTGCTTCCACTGTCTTGAAAATAATCAGCTCTGAATATGGAGTTATCTGAAATAGCAACAAGGTCCCCATTTCATTATACTCACCTCTCCATATTTCTGCAAAATTGGGCTTTTAGCAAACATTTGCAAAATATCTGCTTAAGCACAATCACATCAACTAGGGCATCCCATGTCTGACCTGCAGTCCTTTTTAGACACGTTTTCAATAATATAGTAAACATGAATACCCTTGAAGTGCTGGATTATAAAGATGTCTCTATTCATCAGCGTATAACCTTTTAAAATACTATTTGCCATTTTATCAACAATATTATTTACCTGCACCCTCTTTGAGACCACTATTCAGTCGTTCTTGCGATGCTGTCCTTCAATAAACCAGAAAACACAGCACTAAGAGAGTAATCCCTTGTTGGAAATAGGGTTACTGGTTGAAGGGGAGGAACCCTACTCAGGCAGCAACCACATCTTTTCAGGGTGAAGCAAGCAAACTGCAAATTAACCTGTGCTTTATCCCCGGTAGCATGACACAGAAGCAAACATGTAAAATGTAGAGGCAATGTGTAAAGGATTTATGCAGCACTTCAATCAGTGATAAAGTGAAAACACAACAGCCAGAAAAATCCCACACCAATTTAGAAAAATAGAGTAAAATGTAATAAATTATTTGATATCAAAACAACAAAGATTTGAACCCAAGATAAGCATTTTAAAGTTTTAAGTAAAAATAGTGCCTAGAAGCACAAAGTGTCAACTGTGGTTATATGCTTGCACTGGCCGGGATAAAGACACCAGTTCAGGACGAACATGATGGAGCATGGGCTGGATATAGGGACCCAGTTCGGCCAGCTGAACAAGAGTACCTTAAATACTGGTGGAGAATCATTGCAAGACCCTGTGTCGAGGATGTGTCAAGGAGCGGTGGTTCCGAGTAGCTGCAAGGGCTACAATGAGAGGTCCTGCATCGTCATTAAGGATGCCATCAATGAGGGGCTTGCAATGTGATGTCCTGCATTGAAGATGCACTGCGCAGCGGCTGGTTCCGAAGAAGGCGCGGGCCTGCGATGCTGACTCCTGCGTCATCGTTGAGGAGGCCAACGATGAGGGCCTTGCTTTGTGAAGGCCTGGGTCAAGGATACATTGCGCAGTGGCAGTTCTGAGGAGACTGAGGGCTGCAATGCGAGGTTGTGCATCGGGGATGCATTGGTTTTGCACTGCATCAGTTCTGATCAAGGGACCACAGCTGGGCTGGTAGAGCACCTTCAGGCCCACTTCCAAGAGTACACGACTGGGGTGGCACCACATGGGTTGAGGGGTAGGAATCAAATTAGACAGAGGCCAGGTGCTGGGTTCAAGGAGGTTGGAGCCTTCTGTCTCTGAGGCTTTGGTGAGGAGGAGAGGCAACTAGCCCTTGCAGTCAATCTTGTGGTCCTGGGTTTAAGATGCAGATTCAGTCCTTTTACTCGGGAAATAGGGCAGCAGGGCAACAGAGTAGCAGTCCTTCTTGCAGAAGAGTACAGCAGTCCTTCTGAGTCTTCCACAGGTCCAGAGATGTACTGAAGAGCTTGGTCGGAGAGTCAAATATTTATATCTGATGCCCACTTTGAAGTAGGAGAAGGTTGTGGAGGTTTCCACCCCTAGAGGTGCTGGGAATTTCCTGCCTATCTGCCCTGGCCCCAAATTGTCTGGGGTCAAAATAGACTAGTGTCAAACCCTTTGTGAGTGTGCCCAGACAGAGCCTTTGTGATGTGCAAGGGTGGTAGAGGGCAGCTCCTCCTATGTATCAAGTCAGAGATGGCCCATCCTGCAAACACTTATGTCCCTTTGTTTCACTTCCTGGGAGCAATTAACAAAACCAACTGGCAGCTACACCTATTCATGTGACCCAGTAAACAGACTGCAGGGGGTGTGTACTGGGAGGCAATGGAGTACGACGCACTTCTCCCACACTCCATCCTCCCGGGACACATCGCATAGCTTCCTACTGCCGACGGGCACCTGCGCTCGACCGCGGGGCTCCTGGCATCTCCAGAAACCCTGTAGTGGAGTCCAGAGCCCCGTTGCAACCGGAACTGTGGTGTTTGGCGCTGTTGGAGCCCCGGAGACGAAGACGATGTACGGCGGCCACCATTTTGTCTTGGGAGGCCACCGCATCTTCACCGCTCTACGCCGTAGGGGAGAGCCTGTGGAGTGCTGTGTGTGGCGCACGGACACCCGCGCTGATCCCCGGCACTTCGCTTCTTCAATCGGACGGGGGCAGCACGGAATGTTAATGCGCCCCCCCGGAGGCTGCCCGATGCTGGAAACCCGGTGAGTGAGCCATACTGCTATATACCACAGGGTTGAACTCCGACACCCTGGTACACCCCATCTTAGTTGGGAACAGCCATAAACTTTGAGGGTCTGGGGCCCGCTGCAAGAAGCAGCGGGGGACCCACAACCCCCCCCCACTGAGGTTGCTACACTGCCACTGCTGCGGAGCCAGACTGCCTGGAGGCCCCCTGTGAGAACACACCCACATTGGTAAACTGAGGGTCGGAGGAGACAGCTCAGGCCTGCACCGACGCAGGGGCCTGACCAGTGGCCTGGCCGGATGGCATCAAGTATGGGGTTGTGAGAGCAGAGTTCCCTTTGCCACCGTTTGGAGCGGAACCACGCAATGACAATGCTGGTAAGCGTGGGACAGCAGCAGCAGCAGCAGCAGGCGTAGGCCTTAGACCAGGAACAAGCGCAGGCCAGCTGCACCCGAGGTCCTCCCTGCTTGAACTTGACATGCAACGAGGGTGCTGCCCGGGGGCACTTCGATACTGAGCTCCATTCCGCTGCGTTACAGGAAGTGCGAACATGCGCAGAGCGAAGTGAAAGCCTGATGGCTGTAATGGAAGGCTTCAGGAGGCGAGACCCATCGGCGGCGCATTGGGGACTGTGAAGTGAAGTGTTGTGGTGCCCCGAGAGCGCTGATCCGGCCCAGGGGGCCCACAAAGCCCGGGGCCAGGCCAGCAAAGTGTGTATTGGCGCGCAGAGTCGAGCAGGCACTCCACACCAGGCAAACCACGGGGAGAGAGTAAGCAGACGTGATCCCCACCAGAAGAGAACTCTAGGAGCAACCCCAACTGTTGATGGGCCCTCTCACTAGTAGTCTTTGGCCCCCCTGCAAGCGGAGTGCACCATGCGGGTGGCCCCCGCCGAGAGCGCCCACGCTGCCCCACTGCCCCCTTTGAACTTGCAGAGTCTGGTGGTAACCAGGGGCGGTACCCAGGGGAACGCATCACCCACATGCGCCTGCACCCTTGGGCGGACTGACGAAGATGGAGGTACTCTCACTGCATGGTTTCCTGAAGAGGGCCCCAACCGCCTTGATTGGACAGAGACAACGTACGGCGGGATTGGCGGCTGAGGTCTGCTGGTGGGATGTCCCATGTGGCGGCCTCCCGCTGGTGCGGGCCTACACAATCGAGAACTGTAACAGGAGACCGCACTCTTGGGAGACTCTGGTGGCTTTATCCCTTGCTATGCCACGCTCTAAAGCAGCCAAAGACAATCCGGTAATGTCTCTCTGAAGTAAGACCCCACAGCCAGAAGTGGCAACACCACCCCAACTCAATCACCTGCGGCAGTGGGGGGGAGCCCCCAGCACCGATCACCCAAGAGTACATGGACCTAGCTTTTTGCAAGAGATACGGACTGACATCTCCTCACTTACAGAAGAGTTCAAATTGGGCCTTTGTGACATCCGGAGCGAGGTGTCTGAAATCGGAGATAGAGTGGATGACTTAGAGCGGACGGTTAATGCCAGATCAGAAGACCAGAAGATGATGTGGTAACGCATAAACGCACTGGAGGATCAATATATCGAGCTGCAAACCAAGCAGGAAGACCTGGAAAATAGGACCTGCCAAAACAACATCCATATACGGGGGTGCCAGCGGGGGCAGAAGGCACGGACATCATGACCTTTACATCGGCACTCCTGCAGTCGTTCCGAGGTGACGAGGACGCATCCCCACCCGCCTTGGATCAGGCTCATCGAGTTACCATCAGGACTGGCCGAGCAGACAGCGGACCAGACATTCTAACCAGAGTTCACTTTTTTACAGAAAAGGAAGTGATCATGCAAGCAGCTACGGGCAAGCCAAAGCTTAAATTTCAAGGTCACATGATCCAACTTTATCAGGATCTCTCCCCTGTCATCCTCTGAAAACGCCACGACTTCAAACCTGTCACCGACAAGCTGCACGTCCAAGGTATCCGCTATCAGTGGGGTCACCCTTTTGCACTCCTGTTCCAGTGGGAGGGCAGGCGCCGCTCACTACACTTGCTGGCAGAAGTCAAAGCATTACTGGGGCTGCCGGACGACCCCTTGACAAGAGATGAACCACCCATCCCGGGCTCCTCAGGACGTGATCATAAACCTAAATGGTCTACGGTCCCTCAGCGTCGCTCAAACAGGCAACACGCAGAACTATCGTGCCAAGAGGCAAAAAAAGACATCATTAACCATCTGCGTACCTTCAGCAGGGGAGCATCCCCTGATCACTCGACTGCTGGCTCTGTCTGACCACACTGGGACCTAAAGGTGGGCACGAGCATGATGCACAGAACTTGCCACTACGTGCCCCTCTCTTTGAACTATCACCTACGAAGATGGGCCTCAGGGGACGGGGGACCTTGATGATCGGGTTCCATTGCCCCTCTTACGTGGCTGATGGCCACCCCCACAGACCTTTTCTTCTAGAGGGTGACTCCTCCAGTGGGATTGGAGCACTTTGGAGCCGATCTACGCATATAGAAGAAGTCCCAGTTGGACCTGTTGGTCCACTGCTGTTATCTGTTGTTTTTTGTTTTTTCTTGCAGATCGTACACTGAGTAATGTACGGCAAAGGTGAGGTGACACTTGTTGCCATAGGCGGCTGGGTAGGGATGGAGCCGTGTATTGCGGCCAACACCCAGTTTCGAGATAGACCTACTACAGGCTGGCAATTAAGTGGGGCAAATGAGCAAGACTTAACCACAGCTAAGTCAGGGGGTGTAGGAAGCTGGGATAACCCTTTCTATCTTGGTCAGTATGTGTATCTCTGTCCCGCTGGCAACCCACCCAAGCAATCCTCTCAGCGCACACATTGTCCACCCATTCACCATGGATGATCTCAAGTTGCACTCCTTAAACATGCGGGGCCTAAACTCCCCGAACAACCAAAAACAAATCTGGCGTTATGTGTAGCAACAGGACCCAGATGTCCTAATGCTCCAAGAGACTCATCTTTTAAAGGCCTAACTACACCACATGACACACCTGAAATATCCCAAGCGACACTGGGCATATACAACCTCTAAAACTTTAGGAGTGGGCATCCTCTGTAATGCTGGCTTTTATACCTCTGTAGTCAAAGAGACCCGGGATGGGGAGGGACGTTACTTGTTCCTTCAACTAATTTGAGGGCAACAAAAACTGACGTTGCTCAACCTGTATGCCTGAACACTTCCCAAGACACATATATTAGACGTACCTTGCAGGAACAACTGGAGGGGGTGGAAGACGACATTATAGTTTGCAGGGACTTTAACTTGGTCTGGGACCCTTCCTTAGATAGAAGTAGCGTGACATTCCAGAACACGGGGTCTATGTCTGCAAACCTTAAGAGGGAGATTGAGGACTGCAGGTTGATTGATGCATGGTGTTATAAGCATCCTGGTGTGAGGGACTACTCTTTTTATTCTCAAGTGCACGCCTCCTATTCTTGCATAGATTATGCCTTTGTCACCCCCTCTGTCCTACGCCGCCTTCACATGGCGGAGCTCTCCGATATTGCTATCTCTGACCACGCTCATCTGGAACTCACCTGTGATACAGGTGCGTCCCGCCATGAGGACACCCCGCGCTGGCGCCTACCCCACCTCTCCTGCGCGACCCAGTGGACATAGAAGAGATACACAAGGTAATAACTGATTATTTTTGCCTTAATGTGCTACCTGAAATCTCCCTAAATACCCTTTGTGATGGGTTTAAAGCTACCATCAGAGGCACAATAACGACAATTGCAATAGCACCGGGACGGGAGGCTAAACTGGTAGAATACAATCTTACAGCTGAAATTAAGCAGCTAGAGCGCCTGGACAAGGCAGCACCCACCAGAAGAGCTAAAAGGCAATTGGCCTTGCTGCGTGGTCAGTTACACGCCCATTGCACAGGTAAAGCAGAGCGTACTCTTCTGTACCTACATCAGAAAGATTATGAGGGTGGCGACAAAGTAGGCAAGATCCTGGCCTGTAAACTACGACACATGCCCGTTAAGTCACACATTGCTAAAATACAAGAAGAGAGAACAGGCTGGGTGACCGCAGAGAAAGACAAACTGGAGGATTTCTGGAACTATTATCAGCAATTGTACTCCCGTGATGCCCCCTCCCCGTAAGGCTACATTCATTTTTCTCTGAATGTCACCGGAAGTCCCTACCTCCTCACAATTCTACCCTCCTAGACAGCCCCATCACAGCAGAAGGACTGCATGATGCAGTTCGGGCCCTCCCCTTAGGCAAAACTCCCGGACCAGATGGGCTTCCAGTACTCTTTTACCGCCTACTTCTTCCCCAGCTGCAAGAAAACCTCCTACACCTGTTCAACTCTTTCTCACAAGACACTGGTCCCACCCCCACAATGGCAATGGCGGAAATCTCTCTCATACCAAAAGTGGGGAAAGACCCGGCACAATGCTCCTCATACCGCCCAATAGCCCTTCTCAACACGGATGCCAAGCTTTTTACTAAAATACTAGCTACCCTCCTCGACCCATACCTCCCTGGCCTTATCAATCCCGACCAGGTGGGTTTTATTCGCCAACGACAAGGGGCCGATAATGTCTGGCGTATAGCCCATTTAGTAGAAAAAACACGTCGACTTGATATTTCCACCTGTCTTCTCTCTCTCAACGCGGAAAAGGCATCTGATAGGGTAGACTGGACATACCTCCAGGCGGTACTATGCAAAATAGGCCTTGGCCGGGCCTTTATCTCTGAACTCATGGCGTCGCACACGGCTCTGACTGCCTACATCCGAGTGAACAGGAGGGCCACAAGTCTGATCTCTCTACACTGAGGCACACAGCAGGGATGCCCACTCTCACCCCTGCTCTTTGCGCTGGCAGTAGAACCCTTTGCTATCCACTTGCAGGACTCGGACAGGATTAAGGACATACCCTTTGGTGGCCAGGTGCATAAAATCAACTTGTTCGCAGATGACCTCCTCCTTACTCTCACTCAGCCCGCCATCTCTCTCATTGGTGTAGTAGAAAACGTATAGACCTTTGAGGCTGTCTCTGGCTTCAAGATCAACATGACTAAGCCGTTCATCCTCAACCTTAACATAACATCCCCAGAGGTGCAAGCATTGCAGAGCATAATTCCTTTTCAGTGGTTGTCGGACTCTATCTGGTACCTAGGCCTCCATATTACCCCCACCCTCACCTCATGGTCCCGTGTTAACTGGTCTCTTCATTGTCGCTCGATCCTGACGGACCTGCAGAGGTGGAAGCCTCTGTATATCTCCTAGCCAGGGCGTGTGAACGCCATTAAAATGAACATCCTCCCACGAGTCCTGTATATTTTCCAGACATTACCCACATGGATCCCGCAGGAGGACATCCAACTCCTCCAGTGGGACCTGCGCACCTTTGTATGGAAACGGAAGGAACCCTGCATAGCTCACTCACTACTGATGCGGCAGCGCAACAGAGGGGCATTGGTGTGCCCAAACTTGCTGGAATATCATTGGGTGGCACATCTGAGATATATCTCCGAGTGGGTTGTACGCGAAAGTGAAAAGCACTGGTTCCACATGGGCCGAGCAGTGGCATGCGGGCCCCTGTGGCATCTTGCCTGGATGCCTAAATGAGCCCGTCCGCACACCACTTATGTTGCAACCCCGACCAGGATGGTATTAGAAATTTGGGATAGAAAAGCCCTGAAGAGGGGACTCACTAGATTCCCGTCCCCTAATACCCCCATAGCGTGCAATCCTGATTTCCTTCCGGGCCTGTCGACACCCGCATTTCGCAATTGGGCGGAAGGAGACTGCCGGCCTAAGGGACCTTTTCGCAGGAGACACCATGAAGTCTTTTGAGGACTCTAGGACCGAATTCGCTCTTCCAGCCACCGCACGGCTCTAATACCTCCAGCGGCGGCATAGGGCATTGCACCCAGGGGTACACGCGGTGGCTGTTCGCCCCCTCACCCTTTTTGAGAATCTAGTACACGCCTTTGATGGCACTAGGCAACTGAGCTCTAAAACTTACCAGGTTATTGCAACACTCGGCCCCCAGCTGCACCTATAACTATAAAACCGCCTGTCATAACACTACCCCCAGGGGAATTACCACCAAACAATGGGAAACAATGCTGCGACATCCCTAAAACCTACCACAGCCTCTCCTCCTGTGAGACTGCGTATAAATTGATGTTCCAATGGACGTTAAAGAGCGGTGAGGGTCACAGAACTCGTGTGCACAGGTGAGCATTCTAGGTGTATCACTTATTGGCTAGATATTCAAAGAAACCGCTCACTTCTGATGATCCACCGCCCAGAGGTCATCTAACAAAAGATTAAATCCACACAGAAGGAGCGTACAGTTATTATCCACAATTAATTATTGAAGTCCATAAATAATCAATATTCCAATGCAAGCTTCCTTGTCCACCTGTCTTTATTGACACTTGTTCCAAACTCTTCAAAACACAGATCAATCAATATTTCAATACAGCCAGCCTACGCGTTTCGCCCCCCTTGGGACATCATCAGGGCTGTAAAAAGAAAGCAAAAAATAAAAATCCATTCCAATTCGAGATTGTACATACAAATTAAAACAAATTACCCAAATGTTTAGAAAACATGTTCATTTCCACCTGCCTATAGAACAGTCTATAATCATCTGTAAAGGTATGCCCCACTATCTTTGGCACATCAAAAATGTACTAGATGTAGAACTGTTTGTGGAAGGGGAAGCCCTCAAGAGCAAATTATTAAGAAAAACAACGGCCACTAATTCTATATTAAGAGCAGATAGCGCCCACCCAAGGGAGTCATGAAAGGGATTCCCTTTGGGGAAATGGTGCGAATCCGTAGGAATTGTAGCAGAGATGAGGATTTCAAATCAGAATTAGATAACCTGCAAAAGAGACTAAGGAATAGAGGTTATGCTAAGGTGGATCTTAATAGGGCACGAACAAGGGTGATGTCCATTAAGAGAGAAACAACTCTTATACAGAAAGACAGGTCTCGCTCCAGCGAAAGATTGGCATTTGTCACTACTTACAGTTCACAACAACACAAGATTTACAGAATACTTAGTAAACATTGGAATTTGCTCAGGGGAGTACCGGGTCTGACTGGTTGTATTGGAGACAAACCAAGTGTTATTCACAAAAGATGTCAAACCTTTGGGAATATGATAACGAGGAATTATGTAGAACCACTAAAAACAGATGGGGGAAACTGGCTACCACAGCCACCCAAGGGTTTCTACATATGTGGAACATGTAATATTTGTAGTCTGGGTATCAACAGAAAGAAGGAATTCACATATAATACCAAGAAAAGTTATTGCATAAATGAATTTATGAATTGCAATAGCACGGGAGTTGTATATGTAATTATATGTGCATGTAATAAAATCTACATCGGTAGCACCAAGAGAAGTTTGAAAACTAGAATTCAGGAGCATAGAAGGGCTATCATTAATCAGGAGATGAAATCACCCATTTACCAGCATATCAAAGAAAACCACATGAGGGACACAAATTTTAGGTTCCATGGGATACAAATAATTTTTCCCAGAGCCAGGGGTGGAGACTGGCAACTAATGATCAGAAAACAAGAGGCAAGATGGATCAGCAGATGTAGAGCGGTGATCCAGGGCTTGAATAGTGATAATGAGTTGCATTATTTCTTAGATTAAGTTGATTGAGAAGCCTATATATTCTTTGGAAGACTAGTGGATAGTAAGATTGATGTAACAGCGATTATGAATCAGAACTTTAGATATTTTTTGGATGAATGTTATTAAGTGGTATGGTCTATGGAATTTAAATGTACATGATATTGGTAGAATCGATAGTACATAGGTTGTGGTCATTAGCAGATAAACCAGAGGATGTAAATGGGTGTCTTGTAATCAACATAAAAATAAATACACGGGTGCTCAGTAACATACGTACAAATAATATTGTCTGTTCGAGAGTGTTGGAAATTTTAAACATCAACTCAAAATAGGTTGCATTTACAATAGGTAGGGCATTTATGCTTAAACATAGTAGTTCTAAGTTAACTCAGGAGTTTCGCGAACCCTAGCATGCGTCGAGTGGGAATCTGAAATTGCCAGTTGATTACGGCAAATAAACACTAAATTATATCATCAAATTATTAATAGATATGCACAGAGTGGGCTCAGATAAACATTGTTTTAAAAGACCTTTACATTAATTAAAAGACCTATAGTTGAAAGGCTTTTGTTTGGAATATGTGAAGGGAAATTCAGCTAAAATACATGATCAGGCAGACGATGCGGACTAGAGAGGGAATTGCTGCCAGAGATTTAGTCTTAAAAGACCCTTTCATAAATTAAAAGACCTATCAGTGAAAGCTATACGTTTGTAATACGTTATGGGAAACTTGATTCGTCCACAGAACCGTAACTGAGAGGTGATTGGCTCACAGTGTGACCAATCGGGAGATAGGTAGACAACTTGGACCAGAGAGGGAACTGCGGCCCAAAATTACACATAAATTAAATGAATTATGTATGTGGCTTGTTAATGATTGGACAGAATTTAACTGAGAGGTGATTGGCTCACTGAGTCAATAAAGTGACCAATCGGGAGATAGGTAGACGACGTGGACCAGAGAGGGAACTGCAGCCCAAAATTACGCATAAATTAAATGAATGATGTTTGTGGCTCGCTAATGATTGGACAGAATTGTATTTAAAGCGCAAGGCTTGAATGCGCAACTCCGGATTGGTTCAAAAGAATTTTAAATAGAGGTGGTGAATAGTCGCAAATTGCAGTGGGATTTATCGGGCCTGGCTGCAGAGGAGAGAACTTCATGGAGATGCTTGGACATAATAAAAAGGTGAGCAGATGAGTGGGAGGAAGGCTAGCTAGAGGGGCGATAAGAGAAATGGGCTGAAGAATATTAAATAGTGGCTATATTGTTTCTTTACAGAATTAGCATCACAAAATAGAAATTTTGAAAATCGATTAGGAAGGCTGGAAGAGCAATTGACAGGAACTCGTTCGACATTATAAAAAGGTGAGCAATAAGTAAGAACGAGGCAGGCTTAAGGAACAGATATAAAAGTAAGGGGGACAACACTAAATAGTGGTAATTCTCTTTTACAGAATTTGCATCATAAAATAGAAATATTGGAAAATTGGAAAAGAATAAGAAATAGACAGTAACATGAAAATGATTCAGGTGAGATCACTTTGAATCTAATGATGGGGAGTAAAGATTCAGGATGTTTCTGGAAATCATTGGGACAGAGGCCCGTGTTTCTTGATAAATACACATTAAATAGGACTAAGTGGAGGGTTCAGGGTTTCAAAAGTTAGAAGGAGGATTGGTGCTAACTAATGATAAAAACTTTTGATAATTGAAGTCAGAGGCCCGTGTATCCTGATAAATATACATTTAATAGGACTTAGTGGAGTGTTCAGGGTTTCAAAAGTTAGAAGGAGGCTGGGTTCTAACTGATGATATAAACTGATAAAAACTTTTGATAATTGAAGGTCAGGTTAGTCATGATACATCATGGATTAGTGCACACGTACTATTCTGATCAACAATATTAATAATATTTTTGAACAAAGATGGGTAATCACTATGTATAGGTGAATATAAGTTGGAAACTGTATAGGATTGTAGATCTAAAAGAATGTCATATAGGCAGGAAGCCTTTTGTTTGATATAAGTACATTTTGGATGAGTCAATGATCGTGGGGCATAACTTATCAGATGAGTATAGACTGTTCCATAGGAAGGTTGTAATGAATAAGTTATCAAAACACTTTGGTATGTTGTTGAATATAATTTGCAAGTACATTTTTGATGTGCCAAAGATAGTGGGGCATACCTTTACAGATGATTATAGACTGGTCTATAGGCAGGTGGAAATGAACATGTTTTCTAAACATTTGGATACTTTGTTTTAATTTGTATGTACAATCTCGAATTGGAATGGATTTTTATTTTTGCTTTCTTTTTACAGCCCTGATGATGTCCCAAGAGGGCGAAACGCGTAGGCTGGCTGTATTGAAATATTGATTGATCTGTGTTTTGAAGAGTTTGGAACAAGTGTCAATAAAGACAAGTGGACAAGGAAGCTTGCATTGGAATATTGATTATTTATGGACTTCAATATTAATTGTGGATAATAACTGTACGCTCCTTCTGTGTGGATTTGATGTTCCAATGGTATCATACGCCTGCCGGCCTAGCTGCCATTTACCGCACTGTCCCCAGCATATGCTGACGCTGTGGACAGGAAGAAGGAACTTTTTGCCATATATGGTGGTCATGCAAAGTGATAGCTACATACTGGAAGGAGGTCCTGGGACATATTAAGGACATCATAGGTTTTCCGCTTCACCACACGATTGTCTTAGGCATACGCCCCCCTGGCATCACTGCTATGACACATGTTGATTGGATGCTGGAAAGCCATTTATTATTAGCTGCACGACAGCTCATAGCATGCGCTTGGAAACAATCGTCGCCCCCCCCCCCCCTCTGTAGCACAGTGGTTTTCTAGGGTATGGCACCTCCTGGCAATGGAACGGTTGTCACACAGCTTAGCCCACACGGCAAGAAGTTCCAGCGTGTATGGCAACCTCTGATACACTACCTTATGCGCATAGAATTTAAGTGCTTCCACCCCCCAAAGCTCAGGGCTCTCCAGCTCTTTGGCCCTGAGTGACACTTAACTTCTCTCAGCCCTCCTGGAACCCACCTTGCACCGCAGGTTGCCGGCTACCACCCCCCCTATGCATGGCGCGTCAAGGCACCCCTTCAACACCTTACACCTAGAGAACTTTACGACCTGCATAAACCTTGTTCGTGCGATGTTTTTTTAGTGTATAAACAATGACGCTACCCTGGGCCTAGATGCTAACACACATAGGGCTGTTCTGCTCTCACCAACATAACACCCAATAACAATCCCATGGGCGGGTGATGGATAGGGAAACACCGAACAGGGTTATAGCACACCACAGTCCTATTCCTTAATGCCATATAATGCCCCTTGGGGGGAGTGATATACACGCAGTTAGCTCTATCTACCAAAATGATGAACCGTCCTGTGCAGCAGTTGTGCAGATCTCCCCCTGTGGATCACCAGTGATACCCGCTATAGCAAAACGAACGCGGCGGCCCGATGAGGCTGAAGGCAACTTGCTGTGTATTTACATCTGCAATGCTTTTGTTTTATTTGGCATAAATACGCAGCTCGCCCGACCTGGGTTGTAGGTGATAAGCTGTGTCTCATAATGTCCCTCAATCCTACACAAGGTCAACATCTACGTGACAGAAACAGACACCTTCAAATACAATACATTTGAATGCCTATCCGCCAACATTAAGACAAAAGTCAACAAATCTCTACTCTGCCACCTCCTCTACCATCCGCCTGGCAACACCACAGCATTCGGGGAACACCTGTCAGATCTGATTACCTACTGCTCACTCCGAGACTCGAACTATCTAATCCTAGGTGACCTCAACCTACACTGGAATGAGGAAAACAACCCGCTAATCCAATCCCTGAACGATCTCCTAATCAACAACAACCTTATCCAGCACTGCTCTGAAGAAACACACGACAAAGGATCTATCCTGGATGCAATTATTGCTCAACGCGACACAATCCGTATCGACCGCATCCTGCCCGTTGACTGGTCGGATCACCATCTCATCTTATTCCGCATCAGCCAACCGATCCTATGCAAACCCCCACGCTGGACCCTCCCAAATGGACAAGAAACCTAACTCAGATCCCCCTGGCAATCCTGGAGGAAAAGATGAGATCTCTCCTTCCCAGCACCACGGATGATCTCTCCACAACAGAACTCACCTCTCACTATAACGCAAACATGACCTCCTTTCTGGACCAACTAGCCCCCTAAAACTAAAAAGAGCCAGAAACATTCCATCCAGATCCTGGTTCAACACGGACATAAACTCCGAAAGGAGACTCCTCAGGGCCACAGAAAGACGATGGCGGAACAACCCAACCTCAATCATACGCGAGCAACTCAAATCAACTCGCAGGAAGTACAAAAAACACATAATCAACGAAAAACCTCCTTCTTCTGCACTGCTCTCGACAACGCAAAAAACAGGCCCAAGGAACTCTTCAACCTCATCAGGCAACAGACTTCCAAGCCCCCCCCTCCTCGATGGTGGCCTCCAAAGACCGGTGCGATAACTTCGCCAACTTCTTCAACGACAAAATCACCAAGATTGAGCTCTCCTTGGATGTCAACCGCAGTCCCACTCACAGGAGCCTGTCCCCAAGGATAGATGATATCGTACCCAATCACCCACCAAAACTCTGGAAATCCTTCAACCCCATCTCTGAATCGGAGATAGTCAAACTAATCTCCACCTCCAAACCCTCTTCTCACGTCCTCGATCCTATACCCACTCAACTGGCTAAAAAACTTAAACTCTCCTTAGCCCCGCTCTGGAGCAAGATCATAAACAGCTCCCTGAGAACCGGAACCATTCCAGACTGCCTCAAAGTCGGCCAAGTCACACCACTTCTAAAAAAACAGGGCTTGGACACTAATGACTTGAATAACTTCAGACCCGTCTCCAATCTTCCTCTCCTATCCAAAATCCTGGAATGGTGTGTTCTCCGACAATTGACCCAACACATGGACAACATCAACCTCCTGGACCCCCACCAATCGGGCTTCCGACAAGGTTGCAGTACAGAGACAGCAATCATTAACATCATAGACGACATCCACAAGTCACTAGACACGGACCGATGCTGCTTACTCATACTTCTAGACCTATCGGCAGCCTTTGACACGGTTGACCACAAGCTACTCATCAAAGTACTTCAAAATAGGCTAGGTGCAGAAGAGTCGGTCCTACAGTGGTTCTCCTCCTTTCTCCAGAACCGCACACAAAGAATAAAAATCAAAAACTTCTCGTCGGACCTACACCCCGTCAACAGAGGTGTCCCACAAGGATCAGTTCTTTCCCCTCAACTTTTCAACATCTACATGGAACCCCTCACCACCATACTAAAAAAAAAAAAAAATCCCCTTCCACCTATATGCAGACGACACCCAGATCTATCTCGAAACCTCCTCCATCGATGACATCCAAAGACTTAATGACACTCTTAGAGAAGTCCAACATTGGCTATCCCTTAATCACCTGAAACTCAACCAAGACAAAACGGAATTCCTCCTCATCTCTAACAAAAAAGAGAACCCCCAAATCACAGAATGGCTGAAAGCCATTGACGCCCTCAACGGCAATATCACCCTGGCTGACTCTGTAAAATCGCTGGGAATCACTCTCGATCCAAAACTAGACATGGCCAAGCACATCAAAATCTCTGCAAAAAGCGCCTTCCTCAACCTGAAACTACTCAACAAAATAAAACCCTACATCCCGCCCAAGGACCTCAAACAAGCTACTCAAGCACTAGTGCTGTCCAGACTAGACTATGGGAATGCAGCCCTCACAGGTACAGCTAAATGCCACTTAGCTCCCTTCAGAACAACACTTAACGCAGCAGCCAGAATGATCACAGGAGCAAAGAAATATGATCACATATCACCCGCACTCAAAGAGCTAAAATGGCTCCCAGTCGAAATGCGTGCCAACTTCAGAACTGCCTGCCTCACGCACAAAGCCCTGCATACTGGGAAACCTGCCTACCTGGCCTCCAAACTTAAGAAGGCTGGCCAGACAAGGACCCTCAGGAGCTCCAATACGCTTCTCCTCATCCCGCCGAAAACCCGCAAACAAAAAACCGCAGCCCGCTCCTTTTCTGGAAGTGCGCCCAAAATCTGGAATTCCATCCCAGTCCACATCAGAACTACCCCATCCTTCCCAAAATTTAAAATGCAGCTCAAAGACCTCTTTCTCAAGCGTCCGCCCCCGTATCGATAGCTCCCGACGGAGCACACTAGCCGGAACCAGGCAGATGCCAGATTCTCTGCCATCAAGACATCTACCTCCGCCAAGCCACCGGACACCTACCTCGCCCCTACACCCCTAAAGGAGGCTGGCTTGAGCCAACGTGCACATCGCTATGACTCCATCAAACCTCCTCGCCTTAATGCGGTACAGCACACCCATACCTCCGAAGCGCCATGAACCATTATACCATTATGTATACTACCCCGCTACTATGTGATTTCCTCAATACTATTGCGTTACTGTGTGATTTCCTTGACACGTATGTTGTAAAGCGCTCCGATACCCTCGGGTCTGGCCAGTGCTATATAAAACTCTTAAATAAATAAATAAATAAACGATTGTTTTGATGATAACAATAAACTTAAAAATAGAAAAAAAAAAAAAAAGCTGCAGGCCCCAAATGTTAAGGACAAAAACATGCCTACTTTCTAAAAGTGCCATTTTCGGAATTGTGACTTAAAATCCATTTTTACCATTAAAGAGGGTTTGTGATAAAAAATGTCAACACCAAACTTGATATTCCTACCTGCTCCCAATTAAACGATATCACTTATTAAATGCAATATTTGAACCCAATATTATCCTGTGGTCGAGATAGGCATCACGGTGGTGAAAAATGAATTTAGGAGTTTTTCACTACCAGGACATCTAAAACTTAATAGTATATGTCCAAGTTTTTAAATACACTGAACCATGCCCTGGGGCTGTGTAGTGCCTACCCTAGGGATGACTTACATGTATTTAAAAGGGAGGTTTGAGCATAGCCAGGTCAAAACAGCAGTTTAAATCTGCACACACCGGCTGCAATGGCAGGGCTGGGACATGTTTTAAAGGGCTACTTAAGTGGCTGGTACAATCAGTGTTCCAGACCGACTAGTAGCATTAAATTTGCAGTCCCTGGGTACATCTCGTATCACTTTTCTAATGACTTTCAAGTAAATTAAATATGCCAATTGGGTTTAAGCCAATTTTACCATGTTTAAAGGGGAGAGCCAAAGAATTTTAGCACTGGTTAGCAGTGGTAAAGTGTGCAGAGTCCTAAGAGCCAACAAAAATGGGTTCAGAAAATTGGAGGTTGAAGGAAAAGTTTTTGGGATGACCCTGCAGAAAGGGTAACATCCTGTATCTTATTCTTTAGAAATATGTTTTCCACCAGTTGCTATGTACATACACACATGAAATTCCTCTTTCAAAAATGATCCAAAAAATCTAACTGCAAATCAATGTAGAAACCTACTGTAGATATGCTAAACTCCAGCTGTAGTTTTCTGAAAGAGCAAAAAGCGAGTTACCAGTTGTATGACAGAAACACGCATGGCTAAACCACACGAGCCTCACCAACTAATGCGTCTTAACCACGCATTCCTTTACCATGCATGCCTTTACCATGCTTGCTTTTACAACAAATTTTGTTGTAAAGGCATTATTGCTAAAGGGACATGCCTGGTAAATTACCACTACCTCGACCCCCCCCCTCCCCAAACCCCAAAATCCTGCCCACTACCTCCCCCCCTGCCCTGAGCCCTAAAACTGACCCGCCCTGCCCCTAAAACTACACCTGTTCCTCCCCCACCCCAAGGCCTAAACCTCTGTCCCTACCAAAAACTGCCCCGACCCCAGCCCCCCTGCCCTTAGCCCTAAAACCCACCCCCTGCCCTTCCCTTAAAACTAGCCCTTCCCAAAACAACTACCCCAACCCCCTGCCCTGAGCCCTAGAACCGACACCCACCCCTAAAAACTACCCCCCCAAACCCAGCCCCAGTCCAACTTACCTGTCCGTATCCAGAGCTTCCTGTCCCAATGCTTCCTGTTCCTCTCCCCGCCCATACGGACATCTAGACCGCTATATGCCTTAACCAAGCATATACGTGGTTAAGGCAGATGCGTCGTTCAGGCAAGCATTGTTCCAGTTGTGGGGAAATGGCCTGCATTGTAAAGGCTGTTTCCCCCAGTTATCATACAAAGAAATTCCCCTTTAAAAAAGGCAAAGAGGAAAGTTTAAAAAGAGATGTGTTTGATTGTGAACTGTCTTCAAATTTTGCTATATCTTGGAGAAACACGTTAGCCGTCATGCCCTAGAGAAGAGATGCTTCGATGCAGTCTCCATCTCATCTCAACAGCTTACTGAAAAAACTGATCTAACATAAAAATAAATTTCTACTACCGAGAAAGGCTAATTAGGTTGAGTCCTCATCACGTCCACCCTTATGTACTGGATGCAAAAGTGATAGTCCCTCTGCATTTTTGAGTTGATGTCCAAATCCAATAAATTAGCAAATGCTTTCTGAAACAACTGTACACAAATGTGCGCCAGCCATTCCCCTCAACTCTCTACTCTACCTCCCCATCTCTAGCAAATCACTGTGATGTGGTGATTCACAAGGCCCTCCAATTTTCCCTGGATATCCATGAACTTGGACCCATTTAGCCACTTGGACTGTAGATTTTCCTACCCCTATACATGCTGATGAATTATTGTGTTCAGATGGCTTCCATCGTGTGGCTTGTATTTTCAGACACCGGGCATCATCATGAGGCGCCTCGCGCCACCGGAGTGCCACTTTTATTGACGCTCCAGTGGCACAGTGCGCTGACCCATATTTACAAGGCCACGCACAGCCACTGTGCGTGGCCTTTCATGGCCTTGTAAATATTGTCCCCTTTTACTCTGCGTGAAAGGGGCGTTGCATGGGTGTTGCTGTGGGTGTTCCCATGCAACACTCATGGAATCTGACGTAGTCCAAGATTTACAAGGTTTCGTAAACCTGAGAATGTGTCCGATTCCTACGCCTCCCCAGGGGAGGTGTGGGGAGGCGCAACAAGGAGAAATACCTTTATTTCTCCTTGTTTTTCCTTTTTATATGTGTGATCATTCTGAAGCACAAATAGAAAGAGAAAAACATCTCTCGTGATTGTTTATGTGCAGGAAGGTGTCCCTTCCTGCACAAAAACAATCATCCCTGCAACGCAGGTACCCCTGCACCATGGCACAAGGGTGCTTGCATTGGTGCATGGCAGCCCATTGAGCACCAGCACAGGGGAAAAGGACAGGAATGCGCCATATGTCATAGATATGGCACATTCCTGTCCTTTTCTTTTGACGCAGGGCAGTGCAGCAAGATTCCTTGTTGCGCTGCCCTTCGCCAAAACCTTGCAAATAAGGCACTGATTGTTTTGTGGTAATGTGGTCCCTGCATCTCTTTAAAAATATGAAAGATAGAGCAAAGTCAGGACCCCATCCTATAAGAGAGGGATTTTTTTGTGCATCTTTTAGAGAGGGCCTATTTTTCTGTTTATCCTAGGAGGTCAACAAATTTGCATGGCAGCTCCAAATGAATGTATCCTCTCCGCCCCCTTTCTCTGAGAAAATCTCCCAAATATATTCATCTTAAAATCTTTATCTTACCATAAAAGATACAAACATATAGTTCCTTATCGATAGTGCTCGAAGTAGAGTTTATACAACAAAAAATATATATATATTCATTATCTCCCCATGTAAGTATTATATTCTCTGCTGCAGGATTCAGATATGCTGGATAACTCCTTATAAAAGTGTACTTTACAGTTAAGTTCAAAGCTGGACTCTGAAGATTGTGTAAAAGACAAAAATGATCCATTCCCTCTTCAGTGTACTTGTTAGTGATGCTCTGGTTCTGGACAGATTTACCCATTCCACAATCCAGTCCTGACACTTTATATGCTGCTTCAGCAACAGAAAACAACACTTCTGAAATTGCTCTTTTGCTCCTTTTTCTTTCAACAATTCAGCTGTCTAGTTGGTCCCTACAAGCAATGGCAGCTAGTGATTTTCGAAGAGAGTGGGGTGTAAAACCAATTACTACATTTGCCTCCATGAGGGATCAAAGCCTATGCATGAGTAGTGTATCGAGACTAGATATTTACTTAGAATTCGGGGACTTGTAGTCCCAATTTATAATGGGCTAACTTATAATACCTAAAGTTCAAGAATGCAAGTAAAAAAACCTGCAATTGGATAAACTGCTCAGGCATGGGCCTTGAGAACTTGAGTTCTGCATTTGGTCACGTCATTATGGCTGCTTGCAGATGTAATTGAGAAGAGTATACCACGTGCAGTGACATAAAAATGTAAGGTCCTGCTCTTGGCTGGGACTTGAGCACCATTTTTCTTATGCACATTATTCCTCTCTCCTCCCAACCCTCACTTCAGTATCACATCACTCTCCGGCTCAGAGGGGCAATAGAACTGCAGTCCTGCAGCTCATACTAATACTGAAGTGTGGTACAAAGTCATGGGATGATGTATTGTGCATACCCCTAAACTGCATCAGGGAGGAAAAGTTGGGAGGGAATATCAATCTCTTCTACCTATTCCAGCCGAGCAACAAAACAAACTGCAGAATGCAAGGGCATTTGGTGAAAGGAACATCTGCTCACAACGCCATGTTCACCAGTGCCAGCATTAGCACTGGTGGAGCCCGATGCAACAGTCTTTTTTGGCGCTCCCCTCTCCCGTCACCTCCTGCTGCATGGATTCCCTCGCTACCACCCTCCAACAGTGCCCCTCCTCTCTCCATAGATCCTCTCTCACATGCATTTCATTTGTTTTGAAGCGCTACTCATACCAGTTTAAGGTGTCGAAGAACTTTACATCACACACATTATATAAAGACAATGAAACATACAGCTGTAAATCAGTAAATAGGAAATGTTATATATGACAATTAGGACTACAAGGTGTAGGAGTCACATGACATCCATACTAGTAGGCAGTATATTTGAAGAGTGTTTGGTATGGAGAAGCCGAAATTCAGAATTTAAAACGTACCACAGTGGTTGGGCTTGGCTTTACTAATAAGAATGTATTTCTACCCAAACTAACCCCTTTTTTGCAACATTACAATAATGAATGACTGGGGAAAAACAGAATGTTCTAACATATTCCATGCAGTTTGCATGCAGCTCTTTGATTACAGTTAATAGGTCACTGTGCTATATTCGGATTGTAAACTATGAAATGCAAGTGAGAAAAGGATATCTGTCGCAAAAGCAGTAAACCGCTAAGCTATCCACATAAAATACAGGGGCATATTAGCAAGACCGGCGATAAAATTATCGCCGTTTTAGCGGCAGGAAACTGCCGCTAAAACGGCGATAATGGGCTTGCTAATATGCGCTATGGAATTCCAATAGAAGCCCAGGTTAGATGTGCAGGACATCTAACCTGGGCTTCTATTGGAATTCTATAACGCATATTAGCAAGCCCATTATGGCGATAATTTTATCGCCGGTCTTGCTAATATGCCCCACAGTTCTCTCATCTTCATGGTGCAGGTTCTTTGCAGCAGGCACACTAACCCTCTGCGCTACTTTATGATGAGTCAAAACTGCCACTACACAAAACTCCATCTACCTCCAGCAGGAACATTAATCACCAGCGTTGTCATGACAATTTTATTATTGCTTGAAAATGTCTGGACACGTAAGGAGCTCTGCAGTGGGTGCGTTTATACCATACATTATTTCTAAGGACAGCACGAGAGTTAAACGCCATGTGTGGTAAAGCCAGCCCTGAAGTTCACTCACCATAAAGTTAAATAATTTAAAAAATGGTATACAGACATGAACAATCATCAGACTGTAAAAACATCTGTTGAAGCTGCAGCACATTTGTCCAGTGTGATAATTTTTTGCAACATTTTTTTAATTGTTTAACTTTGTGGTGAGTGAACATGGCACAGCAATTCATCCAAGAAAAGAAGAAATCACACAGGAATGCTCTCAACTCCACAACTCTTCCACTGGGACCCATTAGGAACCTGTTTCAAGGCCCGTTTTGTTGTTTCTTTGCCTACACTTGGCTCAAACAACTTGCAGCAGTTGTAGGCTTCGATCTGCTTCTCCACAGCCTCGTGTCCACCTCACATATTTCCAATCCCAACTCTTTCCAGGATTAGGTAGGGCGACGGAGGCTTGTTCCCACCTCACCCTGTGACGAGTTTGGAAATGGGTGTGGTTTGCATTGGTACACAGTGCAGATCTTGCAGATTGACAAACAGCTTTTGGAACCCCAGGGCTTAAGCTTAAAGCACCCAGGTTGTTTTCAATAAGCGAGGGTGCACTGCGTCATAGGGGGCAGTGGCCATGCAGCCTTGCAAGGCACAGAGGTTCAGGACTGAAAAGAAGTAAGCCCTGTAAATCCTGTGACGGCAGGCACCTGCGCACTAGCACAAATGTCTTTCTAAAGAGCATGCTTTTGCCCGACCTTGCACAGAGCGAGCGTTAGAAACTCTGAACAATTCAGGACTTTAATAAAAAAAAAAAAATAAGTATGAGATGAGAATTGAGGCAGGGGGCGCAGCCGCCTCTGCCTACAGGTAGAACGCACAGGTTCATGCTCCTTTGGCATTGCTAGGGCTACAGAGGATCAAGCTCATTCTAACCTCTTATCAGTGGGAGGGCATTAGAGCTACAGAGGATGATGCTCCGTCCATCCCCTTAGCAACCAAAGGAACGGAGGTGAATGCCTGCTGACACAGATGCCTGCAGGGGTACATGTGCCTCCACCTGTGTGTTGACTGCCGAGCATGCAGAGGTACACTGTGTCAGCCCTTGTTTCTCTTCCTCCCACATGCATACTGCACACCTTTCCACTGGGATTAAGAGAATCCAGCTCAGGTAATCCCACACCCAGTTGTGCCACTTGATTTTATACCTCTGGCTGTGTTCCAACCTTCCATTTTGCTTTATGGTGGCCGTTTTTTGTCTGGTCGTGGGTCTGTTTTATGATCTGCTGGGCTGGATTTCATTGTTGATTTCCTTGATATGAAAACAAGAAATACCTGCAGCAAGTTCAAATCCATGCAGTCTTCCATAGTTTGTATAACACTTGTAAAGCGTGTCTTCACACGTTCAAAAGTGCTCCAAATTGCAAACATGGGCCACTTTTTCAGCTATCCGATTCACTAATGGGGACCACTTTTATGTTGCTCCCTGGCTCCATTTTCTATCCCAGTCTGACCCGCACAGATTAATTTAGCAGAATTTGAGTGCAGTAAAGATTGGTTGCATGCCATACCGATACGTGTGCAGAATTGCAGCTGAGTGGGGACTCTACATTCAGTGAAGATGAACCCCCTCCCTGGTAGTCTCTTCTAAGAGCAGATCCAAAGTGCCAAGCAGGTTTTGTCATCTGTCTCTCATGCCATGCCTTTCGACTGGCTTTTAACATCCCCTTGTCTTGCCATTTCGAGGGAAGGCCGACGATTTGAATGCCAGCTGTAGTATTTACCCACACACGCACGAGCAGCCTACCCTCCACCAGCGCCACTAGTGAATCCAGAAGCGTGTCCCCCAGACCGCACCAGGCGAGACGCCTAATCAGCAGCTTGTTCGGCTTTTCAACAGAATGTTATTTTATTTTCTGCACGGCATGTTGAAGTGTTTTACACTTCAGCCAGAATGATTCATTTTCTATGCACAGCTTAACCGTAGACTTAGCGCCCATAATTAACATCTAAAACACGAACTTTGACCTCAGGTGGCCTTTCATTTATCACCTCCTGATGACCTACTGAGGGATTCATCTGAGTTATCCAAGAAACTTCATGGACCTTTCTTTAACTGAAGTTCAATCATGGCTTTATGATGCAGATGTATTGAACCCAACCTTACAGTTAGCTATGTTATAGCCTACAAATAACTTACATACAGGAGCCTGAATTAATCATCTAGTCGCAGCATGATTACTTATTTTTTCTTTTATATATATATATATATATATATATATATATATATATATATATATATATATATATATTCTTTCCGTATAGTCCACTTTTACTGACTGCTGGGCGCTCTTTGGTGGTGCGTGTCGAGTACGGCAGGACCAAGCCGTTACAAATATCGCCACAGTATCCCTTTGAACAGGGATTTCCTCACCGAACTCGCAACTCCTTTCCAAGTTAGATGCAAGTATAAATCATCACGTCATCCATCGCTGGTTCCAGGGTGTTTTTATTTTTCAAAACGCTGCCAACACACAACCCCAACGCGTTTCGGTCTCAGCCGAGACCTTGCTCACGGGGAACAATGTTGGCAAACTTGTAAGCCCTTGGCCCGTCAGCTGAGGCCCATCCAAGGGCTTACAAGTTTACCAACAGTTTTCAATCATGCACCTATCGAGGGAGTCTGTCACTACAATGCCCATAATGCCACACACAGCTCTCAATAGAGCAGCCCATCTGGGGGCGTGTCATCAAGGACCATTAAATTGATTGGGCTGTGCCAGAACACGCATTTCTCTGACCATCACTGCCTCTGAAGAAGAAGTTTTTAACTTCGAAACGCGTCAGGCAAATCAAGACGGACAGCTGTGAAAGGAATCGGCATGTCGGGTGCCGTTCATACCTACTGAAGGTCTGCGACCTAGTCCTGGCATTAGAGTGCTCTTCGTCTGATGGACAATCCTTTGAGCTGGAATATATGGCGGCCGTCCTACCGCTGAGGAACACCACTCCACTATCATAGGGGGCCACGGGGTATGGTATTTACCCAACCTCGCATGTGGAACATCAGCACAGGATGAGAACGGGCCCGTCAGCTGAGGCCCATCCAAGGGCTTACAAGTTTGCCAACAGTTTTCAATCATGCACCCATCGAGGGAGTCTGTCACTACAATGCCCATAATGCCGCACACAGCTCTCAATAGAGCAGCCCATCTGGGGGCGTGTCATCAAGGACCATTAAATTGATTTGGGCTGTGCCAGAACACGCATTTCTCTGACCGTCACCGCCTCTGAAGAAGAAGTTTTTAACTTCGAAACGCGTCAGGCAAATCAAGACGGACAGCTGTGAAAGGAATCGGCATGTCGGGTGCCGTTCATACCTGCTGAAGGTCTGTGACCTAGTGCTGGCGTTAGAGTGCTCTTCGTCTGATGGACAATTCTTTGAGCTGGAATGTGTGTATATATATATATATATATATATATATTTATATATATATATATATATATATTCACTGAAAAAACCGTAGGTTTCAGACATGTTATAGTTAGGAATTAGCATTTAAAAAACCTTTGAAATTCACTGAAAAAACCATAGGTTTCAGATAAGTTATAGTTAGAAATTAGCATTTAAAAAACCTTTGAAATTCACTGAAAAAACCATAGGTTTTAGGGACAGTTATAGTTAGTTGGACATTGCACTCGTACAAAACCCGTGAAATTCCCCCGTTATAGTTAGTTCAGCTAACTATAACTCGCGCCCCCGCAATGCACTGCTGATGACGTCACATATTACATCACTCATGACATGGTCAGTGACATCACTGATGACATCACTGATGACATCTCAAATGACATCACTGATGACATCATCCAGGGACTGTGTGTTTCTGTAAAGTTTAAATATGTTTAATATATATAGGGAAAGGCGTATTGAAGAATGAGTGGGTGTGTAAGTGTCTGTTTTGATGATTTAGTAGGTACGTGACTGACTGTATAAGTGAGTGATTTAACGTATCTTACTGAATGCATGGGTTAGTGACTAAACTGTGTGAATGTCTGTATCCGTCTGTCTGTTGCTGTGTAAGTGGCTGCATGTGTTTGTGAATAGCTACATGAGTGTCTATATGAGTTATTGAATGCTTGTGTGAGTATCTGTATGGGTGCCTGAGTGTTTGTGTGGGAGGGGTGTGTGCGACTCTGTGCATAGATGTGTGAGTGGGTGATTCACTGGGTGGATGGTTTCAAGAGTGCATCTGTGATAGACTGTATGGGTGGGTAAGTGTGTGTAAGAGTGTGTTAGTGAGTGAATGTATGTCCCAGTGGTACATGTGTGAGTAACTACATATGTGAAAGGCAGTATATATGTGTGTTGGAGTATATAAATAGCTATAAGCGAGAGTGAGTGATTGTGATAGTGGCTGTATGGATGAGTGTGTGCTTGTATCAGTGATTGTATAAGAGCGTAAGAATGTGCTAGTATTTGTATGAGTAAGTGAGCTGGTGTGTGTATAACTGTATAGGTGAGTAAATGGCAGTGTGTTTAATTATTTGCATGACTGACTAGGTGTGTGAGTACCTCTATGGATGAGTGGCGGTGTTTGAGTGTCTATATAGGAGTAAGAGTGCATATGATTGTCCTGTACTGAGTGACCATAAGTATGAGTGACTGTACGGGTGAGTGAGTGGATGTGTGTGTGTAGACCTAAGAATCAGTGAGTGGGTATGTAGTTATTGGTGTTGGAGTGTCTATGGTTTTGCGAATGGCAGTCTGTAATTTAGATTGGGTGTATCAAAGGTTATATTAGGGTGTGAGGAGGTGCATCAGATTATCACGTGGATGATGTCATCAGTGATGTCATTTGAGATGTCATCAGTGATGTCATCAGTGATGTCACTGACCATGTCATGAGTGATGTAATATGTGACGTCATCAGCAGTGCATTATGGGGCGCGAGTTATAGTTAGCTGAACTAACTATAACGGGGGAATTTCACGGGTTTTGTACGAGTGCAATGTCCAACTAACTATAACTGTCCCTAAAACCTATGGTTTTTTCAGTGAATTTCAAAGGTTTTTTAAATGCTAATTTCTAACTATAACTTATCTGAAACCTATGGTTTTTTCAGTGAATTTCAAAGGTTTTTTAAATGCTAATTCCTAACTGTAACATGTCTGAAACCTACGGTTTTTTCAGTGAATTTCAAAGGTTTTGTAAATGACAATTTTTAAATGTATTAATTGTTATATCAATTTTTTTCATACTGATTTATGACATTTTTAGATTTTTTTTTTTACATATTTTATTTTTTAAATTACATTGTAATTACATTATACATTACATTACAAAAAATACTTTCTCAGAATGAATTACTTTAGTTTAAATACTTTGCACATAGGCAATAGACTTTTAAGTACAGTAGTTACAGTTGTTGCAATGGGCACCACATTTTCAAACACAATGCAACATTCAGCTCAATGTGAATTTCTAGTTAAATGCAATTAGTTACTTTATGGATTACTTTTCTAACCACAGGACTGGATCCTAGATTCAGTCCTGGTACATCTCCTGTAAACAGTTGAGTAAAAGCGTTTTGGTTACAGTCGTGATTTTTAAGGAATATTATTGTATTTTAAAAGTTGACACTTAGAAACTTTTTCTCATAGAATCACCAATGTTATCCTATGGAAGGAAATTCACTTAGCAGGTAAAAACTGTTATCGTTACTTTTTCTTACTCAGTGTTGGATCCTGGATCCAGCACTGGTGCATCTCCTGTAAACAGTTGAAAGAATGCGTTTAAGTCATACAGGCGATTTTTAAGGAATATTTGTAGTTTGTGAAAATCGACACTTTGAAACTTTTCTGCTGAAAACCAGACAATGGATTCCTATGGAAGAAAATATAAGTTACTGGTAAGTACGGTTAAAATTACTTTTCAGGACCAGTACTGGGCTGAAAGATGCAGCACTGAGGTCTCTCCTGATAACAGGTGAGTAAATCAAAATTCGTATTTCGGCTGATTTTAGAGGAATATTTTAAAGTTCCAAAACTCCACACTTAGAAGAATTTCCAAGTGAAACCAGTCAATGTTAGCCTATGGAAGGAAATTCAAGTTACTGGTAAGTACGATTAAAATTACTTTTCAGGACCAGTACTGGGCTGAAAGATACAGCACTGAGGTCTCTCCTTATAACAGGTGAGTAAATCGGAATTCGTATTTCGGCTGATTTTAGAGGAATATTTTAAAGTTCCAAAACTCCACACTTAGAAGAATTTCCAAGTGAAACCAGTCAATGTTAGCCTATGGAAGGAAATTCAAGTTACTGGTAAGTACGGTTAAAATTACTTTTCAGGATTAGTACTGGGCTGAAAGATGCAGCACTGAGGTCTCTCCTGATAACAGGTGAGTAAATCAGAATTCGTATTTCGGCTGATTTTAGAGGAATATTTGCACAATGGTGAAGGGAGGGGCGGGGCCTGAGGTGACATCTGTGCAAACGCGCCCCGTGGCGCGTTTTTAAGTTGGGGGATTAAGTCCCTTGAATCATGAGGGTCCCTACGGGCCAACTAGCCCACCAGGAACCTCCAGTATGCGCCAGGGGCTGCGTTGCAGAGACATGTACAGAGGCCACACCCCTTTTACACCTCTCTGCAACGCAGCTCTGTGGCGCTTTCTGGACGTACCTGTTGGGCTAGTTGGCCCCCAGGGACCCTCAGGATTGAAGGGGATTTAATTCCCCATCTTAAAACGCGCCACGGGCCTGTTTGCACACATGTCACCTGAAGCCCCGCCCCTCCCTTCACCACTGTGCAAACGCGCCCCGTGGCGCGTTTTAAGTCGGGGGATTAACTCCCCTTGAATCCTGAGGGTCCCTGGGGTGCAACTAGCCCACCATATACCTCCAAAAAGCGCCACAGAGCTGCGTTGCAGAGAGGTGTAAAAAGGGGCATGGCCTCTGTACACCTCTCTGCAAGGCAGCTCCCTGGCGCATACTGGAGGTTCCTGGTGGGCTAGTTGGCCCCAGGGACCCCCAGTATTCAAGGGGATCGTTCCCCCTCTGCAAATGCGCCAGGGGCGCGTTTGCAGAGTGGTGAAGGAAGGGGGCGGGGCCTGCGGGCCCGATCGTTTTTTTTTTTTATTTTTTCCCCTGAAGGAGGGCTGTGTGGCCCCCCTTCCTTTTTCCTATTTTTAGGCCCTGGGGACCCCATCCCCTAGGGCCTTACCCCTTTTTTTTTTAAATAAAAATAAAAATAAAAAAACGGGAAGGGGGCCGCGTGGCCCCCCTTCCCTGGGCCTGTATTGGCCCCGGGGACCCCATCCCCGGGGCATGGCCTCTTTTTTTTTATTTGGAGGGGGCTGCGTGGCCCCCTCCTCAGGCCATTTAAGGCCCCGGGGACCCCATCCCCCGGGGCCGGCCTTGCACTTTTTTTTTTTTTTTACTTTTTTACCTTTGGGGAGGGGGCTGCGTGGCCCCCTCCGTGGCCACTTAAGGCCCCGGGGACCCCATCCCCCGGGGCCTGGCCTCTCGTTGGGGACTGTGGGGGTCCCCAAACCCCCCACAGTCCCGCCGGCTCCCCGTGTCCTACGGGAGCCGGCATTGCTTTACACATGGGGAGCAGCTAACATGCTGCTCCCCATGTGGAAAGCAGTCAGCTTTGGATATTGGAAGAGAGAGCAGGTTTCCTGCCTCTCTTCCAATATCCAAGCAGTTTGCAATGACAGGACGGGAGCCGCGAGGCTCCCGTCCTGTCATTGCAAACAGCAGTGTCCCGGGGGTAGGCACCCCGGGACACTGCAGGAGCCGGCCCAGGGGGGTGGCGGTCCCCAGGGCCACCACAGGCTCCAGGTGGTGGTCCCCGGGGCTTGGGGGTCCAAAACGGACCCCCATTGTAATTTTCTTAGTGCCCCGGGGAGGTGGTGGTCCCGGGCGTGTGGGGGCTGGAGCCCCCCACACAGGTTTTTCAAAAATAAAAAAGAAGCCCCGGGAGGTGGCGGTCCCGGGCTGCGGGAGGGCTCAGAGCCCTCCCGCACCATTATACATAAAGCCCCGGGGGTGGTGGTCCCCGGGCTTGGGGGCCCTTAGAGGCCCCCACACATAAAATTAACCCCCCAGCATGCCCCCGGGACTTGGCCCACCCGGGGCCACTGACATCGAAGCGCGGGAGACCGCGCTTCGATTTCTTTTTTCGGCAGGATTCGCGCACCCTGAGCGCATCCTGCCGATTTTTAAAAAAAATTTTTTTTCTTTTTTGCTTAGGGGTCCTTGTGGGACCCCCTGAGCAAACCTAGGGGGTCAGGGTGTTTCTACCCTGCTCCCTTTGTGCGCTTTGCGCACTTGTTTCTGTCCCTCGGTTCTACCGAGGGATAAAATGGCTGCCAACATTTCCTGAATCGGAATGTTGACAGCCAGCTGACAGCCAATTAACATGCAGCTCGTGATCGGGACGGTGCGCACAGGGTGCGCTGAGGGCACGCGGACCCTACTCGGCCATAGATATATCTATACTTTTACTTTTGATTTTCTCAGCAACTACTGAACGGATTTACACCATTTAACAAAAGGGTTCTTTCTGAACCAAGAACTACCTCTTTGCCAAATTTGGTGTAATTCCGTTCAGCAGTTCGGGCTGTAGCCGTGTCTAAAGTTTCCTATGGAAAATTGCATGGGGAAAACGCGTTTTGGGACCCCCTTTTTCTCGGCCCCCGCTTGACGAATCCCCCGAGACTTTCAGGGTAGGAGCGGACCGGAGCGCCCCACAAAGTTTGAAAATTTTGCGAAGATACGTCAACCGGCAAGAGAGTTATTTCAAATAGAATGTCGCGGATTTCCTATGGATAATAGGTTGTAACTATAACTATCTACTGGCGACCGCCAGTAGATAATATATATATATATATATATATATATAACCAGAATATGATAGGATTGTGGGCAGGGCTCTAAGTGGCCAGGTCTCGGACCAAGCACAAATTAAAAACGCATGTTGAAACTAGTTCTTGTCGGGCCCTGTTAGATCCTACATCCTTTGCATGGCTTCCCCCAAGACCTTTTGCCTTCACTCCTGTTTTGCTGAAGTTGCTTTTGTTGGCTCTAGGACTCTGCACACTTTACCAAAGTTAACCTGTGCTTAAGTGCTTGTGCTTACTCCTGTAAATATGGCAAAATTGGCTTCCATCCAGCTGGCATATTTAATTTACTTGTATGTCCCTAGTAAAGTGGTGCACCAATATACCCATGGCTGGTAAATTAAATGCTACTAGTAGGCCTACAGCACTTATTGTGCCACCTACGTATGTAGCCCCCTAAAACATGTCTCAGGCCTGCTATCTAGCCTGTGTGCGCAGTTTTAAACTGCCATTTTGACCTGCAAAAAAACCTTTTGCCAGGCTCAAACCTTCCTTTTTAATACATATAAGATACCCCTAGGAGAGGACCTAAACAGCCCATAGGGCAAATTATGTTCTATTTAAAAAGAGGGTCATGAGCTTTTAAGTTTTACATGTCCCGGTAGTGAAAAACTCAAAACTCGTTTTTTACTAGTGCAAGGCCTACCTCTCCCATAGGATAATATTGAGTTACACTATAACAACTTATAGTGCTTAATTTCATTTTGTGAGCAGCTAGAAAAATGATTCAAAGACTAATTTTAATGATAATTTAAAACCCAACCTAATAGTCAAGTCAGATTTTATATTACTGTGTTAGAAATTACATTTTTAGAAATGGTTAATTTTCCCACCTATGTCAAATGGGCCTTTATACCAGTGTCCATTGTCACCTGACTGCTGTTTGTGCCCCTGTGGTGAGATGTAGATTGCTCTCAGGCAGTGGACAAAGGACTTGGATGTGGATAGATGTTTATCTTCATTGATCAGGATGGGCTGGGGGCTTTTCTCAGTCCTTTCAAGAGCTTCAAACGACGCCTACGCTGTCACTAGCAGATGTGGTTCACACCTCGACCTGCCTCCCTTTTGTCGCGCTAGCCAGCTTGGCTCCAAATCCATTGGAGAAGAAGCTGCTCCAGAACTGGATTGGAGTGACCGCAATGGAGGGTTTGTCCATTTCCGTGGCCCTCCCTCTGGTTGTGCAGAGGGCTCTGACCAGGGGAAGAAGGGTTTTTCTATGTTGTGTTTAGGGAAAGAGGGATACTGTGGGGTAGGTTGCAGTAAAACATAAAGTACAGGAAGTGTTGCAAAAGTGTGTAGGATCACCCATTGAAACTTTTACCCCATTGTTTAGGGAGAAACCAGGAGTTTCCCCCACCTTCAGGCTAGGTATAAGCATACATTTGGCAACCCCTGTATCTTCCTCAGAACATTCCTGGACCTGTGGAGAATCAGAAGAAGACTGGACCTGCTTGACTTGAACCTAGGATCCCAGAAGTGACTGAAAGGGACAGTTGGCTGACCTTCTTTTTAAGCTACAGGCACATAACAAGCTTCCAGAGGCCTCTCTATCTTCCACAGACCAGCTGACTAGTATCAATTGGATCTGCCCTGCTGCTACCCTCAGTTGGAGTGAGTCCTAGCTCCCAAATGGTGCCCAACATCTCCTGGACCCTTGGCTAGTGTTAGAGTGTACTCCTCTCACCTACACTGTCAAAGCTGGGGCTTTATAAGCATTTAGCCAAAGTTCTGTCTGAAGAATTGATGGAGACTGGGATTACCATCTAAGTCTCAGCCTTTGACGTTGAATCACTAGTTGACCTCACCTTGCTGGTTGTCCAGCTGAAGGAGATCTGACTTCAATAAAAGTTTCTAACTCTGAACGCAGAGGGCTTTATCAGGCCAGATGCTGAGCTACAACTTGTCAATGTTGAGGGATCCCTGGATATGTACTACGGACTTCACAGGCTCAGAGCTTTTCCACCATTTTTTATGATCACACTGGGACACCACTCTCTAGAATCCCACTATCATCAAACCCTGCTTCAGTTCAAATCCAGCTTGGTGCTTGCCCAACCAACAACTTGCAACGACCACCTTCTCTCCAGAGTGCAAAGGTAAACTTTCCACTGCGATGAACCTGTCCCTCTATTTGACCGGCGATCCATTGTGTTCAGCTGTAACACTTTAACTTTGACCTACTATAGTGAACCAGAATACCGCCATTGGTGCTTTTGCGCTTTTTGGTGGTATTGTTAATTCAAACTTTTAAAATGAATATCTCTGGTTCTACTTATTGGGTTTTTGTTGGTTTGGCGTCATTTTACTCATTAAAATATTTCCTATTATTCTAAATTGGCTTTGGTTTTTGCTTGTGTTGTAGTTTCACTTTTTTAAACTTTGAATACCGCATAAATACTTTACATATTGCCTCTAACTTAAGTCTGACTGCTTTGTGCCAAGTACAGTTTCATTTAATGGCTTTAGTGGTTCAACCTGACAAGGACTGAGATTATGATTTGAAGTGGGTTCTCCCCAGCTAATACTCCATTTTCTAACAAAGGAGAAATGAAAATACCAGTTTTTTTCTCATTCTCACTATTTTTCAAATTGTTTCTATTTATTTATATGCCACTCTAGGTATGCCTATAAGTGCTGCAAGGGAACAGGTGAAGGAGGGGCCATAGACGGATAGGGAAGAGTTTAAGTTTCTGGCTTTTAAGATGATTGCAATATGTTTATGTTGTTCTTAGGCTGCTTCAAAGTGCTATATGAGGATCATTATATGAGAAACAGAATAGGGAAGGAGAGAAAAGCAGGCTGTAATACTTCACATGAAACAATATAGATTCATTTTTCCTCTTTCCTATTGTTCCTTTTCATGTTGACCTCCAGCCGTACACCATTTTGCACTTTGAAACCGACCTGCAGATAAGCATTATACAAGCACTCAACATTTCAGAAGTGTCCACCTTCTCTTTACCTATGATGAAGCAGATACATTGCTTAACCCCTTAGTTGACGCATAAAAACGATTTTGGCACTTTTTAAGAGAAAATTACAAACGTGCACAAAGTGTGCTAACTATACACGGAAGAAATTGAGTAACAGATCATGAAAAGGCTTAGTTACTGCATCGTAAATGCATGCAGAATAGTGTAGTCTAGACGAAACATGTTCGCTTGAATAACATAGGTCCATGTTTTACTAAATTTCATTGGGGTATTAATTTAACGCGTGATAGAAATTTCATTGACCATCCACTTTAATTAATAATGTACGTGAAGAATTAATTAAACTAAATGTAAATTAGATGACACTATGAATGTTTATTGAAGAGTTTCGTTTCAACTCTATCTTTGCTCATGTTAAAATGTGCACCAAGTGAGAAGAGAGAAAATGGTGCTGCACGTTTATACTAATTACAAATGCTCTAAAACTTTCACAGAATAATCTTCAAATATGTATTAATGATAATTACTAGAAACAACATAAATAATTTATGTTTTGAAATTATTTTACAAGTTGGTATATGAAAATGCAGTAATACGCTATAGTTACACATGCAATTTATAAAGAAATTTGCCTGTTTACTAAATTAAACATTATCTGAATATCATGTTTCTCAATGAAAATGTATATTTTAATACTTCATATTTTGCATATATTCGCTTAAATTGAATGTAGGCCTGCCTGCTAACACGCATTTTTCCTTGTTGCTCAACTTCGTTCTCATGGGAAAGTGTCCTGAAATCACAAAGTGAATTGAAACTATGTTTTATTTCGAGACGCAGCGTACCGAGACTCTGAAGCTCTGACCTGCCCCGAAGGGACCGATGATGATAGAGCAGACCTTGACACATAATTGATGAATCTAGTGGACCTTACCAGATGATGGTGCCACGAGATTAACCAACACCGTGAAAGTATGTTTTTTTTGGTTATTTTTATTTATCTCATACAGCAGAGTGACATGTGCCTTTGGTCCTGAAGAATGCCATGAACTTCTTTTAGTCTAGTAAGGCAGAAACATGTTGACCATAGAATAGGGGAATATCCATATCCCTATTTCACTTAGCTTGTTTAATCCTATCCACTGGGGGTACCAGAATAAAGGCTTTTTTACCCACCAATAGATAGTTTTACTTACCTTATTTTTGCACTCTGCCAATGGACCCAGTGATGAAGCATGTCACCCTTGGGTGAGTGAGGGTTCTCGTCTTAACACAGTAGTGCTTCCCAGTCTCTCTTACCACCCCCGTACATAGTGTGAGTTTAAGCATAGTGGAGTAGTACGTTTGGATTGGGTGGTTAGTACTCCAACCAGACTACCCTTTTGTGTGAGATATTTTTTCAAGAGTTCCCACTCGAATACGAGGACTATTTGACACAATTTCTGTTACTTTGGGAACATCTGCCAGAGAAACTGTCCTTTCGACTTTGCTCATGTGCCTTTTACTAAGGATCTTCATTTAAGAGTATACTTCTACCGGATGGCCTGACAGGTTACATATTTTGCGCTGCCTATATTCCTACAAAATGCGTCTTCTTTATGCTACATGACAATCACCCTTTACGAACTGACCAATGGACTGAGTGGTCTGACCAGATGAGGTGACTCAGGAGGTGTCACCTCGGGACTTAAAGAAATTAATATACATTGTGTAACGGAGAAAAGAGTTTTTTCCAACGGTTGGAGATCTTGCACCTTTGCGGACTGAGAGACATTGTCTATTTCCTTGTGGACTCTACTGGCTTTCCTTGGCTCACACATACTGTGTGCTCTATTTCCGCACTAATTTCATTTATGCGAGAGAACCCAAGAGTTGATATGGTTTATACTTTTTCCTGAACTCTCCTAGACCTTTGGTAATTGATGGCCAACAAGAACTAAATTTGATTATTCTGTACTCCCAAATATAAATGCCTGATATTGATGTATTTACTCTTCTTAAATTTACTTATAAAATCTAACTATCCTCAACCTGTTCCTGTCTCTCTATGATTTATCTCCAATAATTGATTGTGCAATTCACTTACTTTGAATACTTTATTTCGCTTGATGACCATAAAAGCAGCATAAAATAAGAATCACATTGTGTTAATAAACAAATAAATACACTAAAAGCTAAAATTCCCAAAGGGACAATCTCACAGTAATAAAAGTGTTTGATTTTTATGTTTAAATAAAATCTGTATAAAAAAGTAGCTTTCACACTTTAAGACACAATTTTGGAGGTGGTGCTATATAAAATCAATATTTTACTAAAAGTGGATGTATACTTGACAGATTATGTTTGGTGGTAGTGTTGTACAGCTATAGCTGAGGTGTCATAATTATATTCAACTTGTGCACTCAGTGATTGGGTTCTGGCATTTGCATGAATATCCTAGTGCAAATATGCCAGAATGATTCTAAGAATTTGGCTATTGAGAACACCACGCAAGACCTTTTGTCTGACCTGCAAATACACAAAGCTTGTTTATGGAGCCTTATTATAAGGTGTATGCACAAGGGAACAATCCAGCATCTTCGATGTCTAGTGTATGCAGGGCAAAAAAAGAGTAGGTGAGCTGTGCTGCTCGACATACTGAGCAGGTTGCACTACCCTCTGCTTGGGATCTCCATTTGCTGGTGAAGGATGCATGTGGCAAAATACCTAACCTGAATTTAATATACAGAGATCTGGTAAATGGCGAGTCAATTTCTTCCAAGAAAGTTTCAAACCTTGGCTTAGTTTTTTGGTACAAAAAAAAATCAGCATGACTGCCACTGGTGGTAGTTTCCAATACCTTCCTCCATTCGTTTGTTCAGAAGGTCGTTTGACCCCCTTTACAGAAAACAGAGCTGTCCTCTGGGCATTGCCAAAGATCAGGGGCCCCCAGTGCAGTGAGTGATTTCCTGATGTAGCTTAGCAACGGCAAGGTATTGACACTCCTTGGGACTAGAAGGATATCCTTCAATCCATTTCTAAAACATTCCAGATCTGGGACCAACCATAATCTCAGCCAGTATAAGATTGGTTTTAGTCTCACTATGGCATCGATTGGGTGGACATTTAGATCCACTCTATAAAAAACTTAGGGTGTGCCTTGTGGGAGTCTAAGTGCCGTTCTCAAAAACATATTTTTGGCAATACCCAGTGAATTAACAATGCTATAGCCCCACAGTTCGGAGTCGGTGGTAGCCACAGCCATGACTTGGGCTCTCCAGATTTCCAGAAGTGGGGATATTGGGTGGAAAGATGAATTCCTAGCAAAGTTCAGCATGGCAGCTGCCCTATGATTAAGAAGTAATCTGCTCTTGACAACCTGGCTGTTCCATGAGCTGGTGCTGGAGAGGCGTATGCCCAGATAATCAAAGTCTGAGACTCTCTCTAAATTAACTCCCCATAGTCTGACTATCCCTCAAGAATTGTCTTTGTGGGTGGATAGCCATAAATATAGTTTTATCAGCATTTATTGCTAGCCCATTGATGGTGCCGAATAGGTTGAATCTTTCTAGCAATAGTTCCAGGCCTTTAGGGGTTTTTGACACCAGAAGGGTGTCATCAGCGAATAGTAGTGCCAGGATCTTAACACCACCCAAGACTGAGGAGTCGTTTACGCACCCCATTAGGAATGCAATGCACCTATTGATAAAAAGTAGAAAGAGTGTTGGAGCAAGGACATATACTTGTCTTACACCCTTGTCTACGGTGTACGGTCAGTTAGTTCACCCTCTGGGCCCCATCTCACTTGGGCATAATTTCCAGTGTGTAGTCTCACAATTATTTTCAGTAGCGCAGGGGATTCCCATGTCCCTCAAGGTAGTCCAAAGTTTGTCTCTGGGAACCATGTGAAAGGCAGCCTTGAAATCCACAAACGCTATGTAAAGGCTCCCTCCATTAAGAGCTATTGTTTTCCACCTCAGCATCAAGAACCTAAAGACCGGATCTATGGTGCTTATTGCACGATTCAAGATCCATTGGAGGACCAAGTAAATGAGATTTAGAGATAGAGTTGAGATAAAGTGAGACAAAGTAAATGGGCCCAGTGGCACTACAACACCTGTTACCCCTCTTTCTTGTATTCCCATGCATCACTTTCAAGCAGCCTTAGGAAAGCATATGAGCTATACAAACATCTAAAATGCTAAGATGTTCAGTTTTCAATTAAATGTGCTACTGCAAGTAGGTTTATGATTGAAAAAGACAAATGAGTGATGATTCTAAAAACAAGAAGATGACATTTGGTTTCGGGGGAATCCAAGCTGCTTAGATGAATATGGACATTGTATTCATCAATGTTTAATACTGTTTACAGCCACATTCAACATAAAACAATCATGCAGTTCTTAGCCTCACATGGCAAAACAAACTTAAAAATAGGGGTTCATGCTGAGGTTTAACCTGTTAGCAAAAATGTACAGTATTGGGACAGATGAGGGAATGGAAAAGCAGGGCCATTAAATGGTCAGCTTATATGTAAGGCTTATTTTGTCTGAGGAAACTATGGCCCATAAGTACAAAAATTTAGAATTGCAATTTGCTAATTGCGATTCATACCGAATCACAATTAGGAAATCATAATTCCTGATGTAAAATTTTTTATATTTTTTAACTAGTGATTCCTAGTGGATCACAAATTGACCTACATCATGAATATTAATAAATAAGGTCACAATTTGAGACCCATTAGGAATTTCAGCCATCACAGGGATGGTGGCCTGCTGAGGTCAGCAGACCACCATGTGTGTGATTGATTTTTAATAAAGCAAACTTTTAAAAACATGCAACCCATTTTCCTTAAAGGAAAATGGGGTGTGTTTAAAAGAAATATGAAACTTTGAAATTTCATTTTTTAAGAGTAAGCAATGGTCCGTGGGACCACTGCCTGGTCTTAAAAAATATTGTTGTTTACATTCTCAAAGGGATAGGGGTTCTTTGGGGACCTCTTCATATTTGCAAATGGATACCACCTCCTTTGAGGTGTTGGTAACAAATGAATGTTTTGCAACCATAATTCAGTCGCAAAACATTTATACATAGCACTGCATGTCAGTATTTGGAAGGTATGCCCTAAACATGCCCTTACAAATACCAAATTCCTAATACAAATTGTGATTCCATTTCCAACCACAAAAATGTTTTGTACATATGGCCCTATGTATCTGTGCAGTCTCATTGGTCATTGACCGTGCTCTAGCAAAACCTTCTATATTTTGAGAATTTCAAAAGCCCTATGTTTTCTGTACATCGGTGATGGTATGTCTGCTGGATGAGGTGCCTTTCAAACCCTAAAATCAATGTAACAACACTGAGATAGTGAACACATTATAATCTCCAGTAGTTGAAGTGGAACCCTTGTAGAAATAAAGATGTGCTGCATTTTGCTTTATTTCAGTGAATACGTATTGGCCACAGTGATACTTTTTTGGGGGGGAATGGAAAACCTGCTGGAAGAGTTGGTAGCCAGTTGCCTAGCTCACATGCTGGTCGGTAGTGGTGGTTTGATGTGAGAGGTAAATTTGTTAGCCATCAATTGCTCCATGCTGTGACCCTTATTCCTATGACTAGTTTTGTTAATACGTTGATGAATGATAGTAGAAAAAACATTGCTTGATATAATGGCTGCATGCAACCTGTGAATGGGAAAGCATGAGGTGATATCTCAGTCCACATGACCAAACACTTTATTATCTGTCCAGGATTCTCTATTGTTCCATAGTTTAGAGTTTGTAAAGAGCCATATTGCCTCAGTGTCTTTGTTGACTGTAAAGATAAGGAGCCCCTGCTACTAATGAGAAGTTCACCTAGGCAGGGAAATACATACTGTGAAATTCCTAGGGCAACTTCAAAACATGTTTAAATAACCAAACTGTAAAACGTATCTAAGAGAGAAAAGCTGACACTCTAAATAGGAAAATACAAAAATTATTTTTTATTTGATCTTTTCTTTAAATATAATGCAAAATATACATTTCATCACTGAGAAGTAAACATATGTATCACATACATCCTGCATTCATCCCTCTATCCATACATACATATCATACACAAGTTTGAATTGTTCATATTAATCAATTGTTTGTACATTCCTGATACACAGTGATTTCCACTGTAGGAGAAACATTTCATTTTATATCAAACTGATAGAATATTTTTGTTGATTTTGTGAAACATAGGTGAAGCAAACAGGCAAACGTCCAATGAGATAATGTAATTAATGGGTGGTTTTCATATCATTTCTTCATGAAATAATGTAATTAACGGGTGGTTTTCATATCATTTCCTCTCCTCACGTTTTGGCAGAACCTGCCTTCTTCAGGAATGCCACCTCCAATTAACTTCTCACATTATATAGGTCACATTATATAGGTCGCAGTTTGCTGATGTGTTTCTTGTGTGGACTTATGTGTCCAAGTGAAACTTTGTTGCTCTGTGCTTGGCGGAATGTGTCTCCAAATGGCTGTTGAAGTATCTTTTTAGTCGGAAATTATATGTCCATATGAGTGTTTGATGCTCCGTGTTAAGTGGGCTATGCCTTCAAATGGCCTTCAAGTGCCTCCAGGGCATGATGCGGACGGTCTGATGTCATCTGGAAGCAGCAAAGGGAGTAGTGGAAAGCGCAACCCTCGTTTGCACCAACAATTCGGGATCAGCTACATGAGGATGAAAACTAGCCCCTAGTCCATAGACTCAAACGCCACCAATGTACGACCAGTGAGTGTCCATGAATGTCGGGGAACAAACTTAGTGGCACAGGTGCTGTGAGGGGATGCAGTCTGCGATGATGCCGGTACACATATGTGAACTCCAAGAATGCCAAATCAAGGCTCTGTGACCTACTGGACCGCAGTGTAGGCCGGAGGCAGCGGTCAGCAGTGGCCCACAGCCACGGTTCATTGGCTTGCGAGGCACAGAGTTAGTGACACAGTGGCAGTTGTCGGTAGTGTTCAATCACCTCCGTGATGCTGATCCTGTTCCCTCCGGACTGCAACGTGTCATCCTCTTACGCCCCTCCATGCGTGTGAAGAAATGTATTCTGCCTTTTGAATTACCGATGTTCAGTTCCAAATCTGTGATCCCACTCGTGTGCAGCGTAGGCCGAGGGCAGTGGTCTGCGTAGGCCCACAGACACGTGTGGTTGTGATGCCATGCACAGACTTGTTGCCACCACATCGGAGGGTGTATTGTGAATTGTTCTCTGCCATAAGTAATGTTTACTGCCATGGTGTAATCAAGACTCAGTTCCAAATGTGTGACCTACCTGACCGTGGTGTAGGCCTGAGGCAGCGGTCAGCACGGCCCATTCACCGAGTGTCTCCGGCATAGGTTGGATGGCCCCACCAGCCTGCGTTGTTCAGGTTCAGTGGCACCACGTGTAGCCGGCTGGCGTTGAACAGGGTTAGTGGCACCACGTGTAGCAGGCTGGCATTGAACAGGGTTAGTGGCACCACGTGTAGCAGGCTGGCGTTGAACAGGGTTAGTGGCACCACGTGTAGCCAGCTGACATTGAACAGGGTTAGTGGCACCACGTGTCGCATAATGCCCATATGGAACTATGCCTCACTGATCGGGGGGTCTGGTGCTGTGGCCGCTGGCCCGGATTTGGGGTCACTGCCATTCATGACTCAGGACACAGTTTCACATATGGGACCTACTGGTCCAAAGAATAGTCCGAGGGCGGCAGTGGAATACGTCAACGAAAAAGGAATAAAGCGGGCCGGTGTCGTGGAGGCCGTGATGTTCTGAGGTGGCTGCCAAGGTCTCGGGCCTCGGGCTGGCTTGCGCCGGCACGTGGTGGACCCTCCTTGACACACGCCGGTGTCGGAAGGTGATCAGTGTGGCCTGGCTGCGCAGGGGCTGGCCTGACGGGTTCATGGTCCAGCGTTCCGGGGTCCGGCAGGCGCACAGCATCGCAGGCAACTCCACTCACGAGGATGGCGTCGGCCTCGTGGCGAGGTGGGAGGCACCGCCATGGCAGAGACGTGGGTCTTTCCGGAAGAGGACCATGCCCAGGACTACGTGCTTTTTATTCACACCCCTACGCTGGACTGGCGTACGCCGGGCCATCCCACTCCGCTGACGCTTAGGGGGGCATAACAGGCAACATTTCCGCGAGGTCCCCTACTGGCTGGGGTGACATGGTGGCGTCCACTGTCCACTACACTCCATACGCAAGCGGTGTATGTCGCCATGGATATGGGTGTGTTCTGCATACTGCGAGGTGTCCAGCACATCTCTGGCACTCTTGGCATTGTGTACTTTCCCAATCATGGTTCTACTGCATCCTTCACACATGCCTGGTTGCCACCTCTCCCCACATTCGGCTATTATGTGGCTGAGGTGCCATGCCGTTGCTGGCTCATGTTCAGGGCTTGCCCATGTGGACATTGTAAGTTGTTCTGTCATGTTTGGTGGGTGGGCATGGTGTTGTGCCTGTTGTATGTGATTTTGTGACGTGTGCATTGCCAGAGTTGTGAGTTGCATGGTTGTGGAGTTGAGGTGTGTGGGGTGTTCATTTGTATATTGCCAAGGGGCTGTGCATTTCCCTTGTTGCCACGCTGGGAATGCTGGTTGATGGTGGACTGTCGGAGGATGAAGGTATCATGCACACTGGCTGTGTATTTGAAGGCGACATTGTTGGGTGTTCCACGGTGTTCTGTTGTTGCCTGCACATTGGTGTGAGACGTGTGCTTCCTGTTGCGGTGATTGTGTGCTGTGTCACCAGGGGACGCAGGTAGTACATGTGTGCTGTGTATTGCCCCCAACACGTGCGTGCATCCTGCTATGGCGTATGGTCCTTGCTTGGTCTCCAGCAGATCCTGCGCATTGTGTTGTACGTATGGGGACTGGGGTACCAGGGTGATGGTGATGTCCAGGACAGGTGTGGGGGACTTGGATGTGGCTGGCTGTGATGTCCTCCGACTCTGGCGGGTGTTGGATGGGGGGTCCCAGGGGCCAACAGGTGCAGCCACGCCATCAGCTTTGTGTGGGGTGGGATGTTGGTTGTCCGCTGTGTTGTTGCCGTAGGCCTGTTAGGCGATGATGGTCAGGATGCGTAGGTTGGTTGTCCCGTTCAGCCTGTAGTGGACGGTGACATTGTCAGATGTTGGGTCTGTGCGGCTGGTACATTTCCTGGGGTTCCGCTGTCTTTGTCTGCGCTGCTTCTATGGTGGTCCGGGGGGAGGGGTGTTCCGGGTGTGGGTTGGGGTCCTGGGGTGGTGGAGGTGAGTGTTGTGGCCCTCTTGGGTGTCCGGGCCGCATGATGGGTGGCTCCATGGCATCTGTTGCCCTTTGGATGTGGCCCTGGGCTGTGCTCCCTTTTGTGGTGCTGGCTGCCGTCCGACTTTACACCAGGTCAGAGCAGGTGTAGATTTCCTGGTGCTAACGCGCCTTATCGCCTGTTTTGTGTTTTTATCGCGGATGTGGCTGGTCGTTGTGAATGTTGAGGTGTGCTGTTGTCTCGACTTTTGTCATGGGAACGCCTACTCTGCATCTCATTAGCGATATTTGCGGGGGTCCTCTGTGGCGATGTTTTTTGCGGCTGCTATCGCGGGTAAACTGGTGCTGTGGGCTGTTAACACCGGCTTGTGAATGGGGAGGTAAATTTATCACGACTTTGGCTGCGATAAAGTGCCGTTAATTCGGTGATAGCTCCTTGTGAATATGCCCCTCAGTGTCTTTGTTTACATTTGGGATGGGTAAAGGTTTATGATAAAAAGTCATGAATGTCTATTAGCGGACACATTTCATGATGGTGACTATCAGCCTGTAGTTTTTTTTAACCCAATAATGTAGAGCATGCTCGTACTTGACGACTGGCTTGAAAGTCACCTTCATGGCTTAGGACCAGTTGACAGTTCTGCTAGATAGATAGATTTCATCTTAAACCACATCATTTTTGGCTTTGTTTGAGGCCATTTTCATGAGCTTCAATCAAATCAGGAGATTGTAAAATGATGCTCAGTTGGGGCCCAATGTTAGTTCAGAAACAAAACTGGGTCCATGCCATATTTTTCACATAAACGCTGACAAGGTTTATTATGTCTTTTGCATCAGTGTGTGTAAATTTCCCTCTTGGATATCCTGAAAATTTGGCATACATATGGCTCTTTTTTTAAGCTAATCTAGACAACAGTGTCCTAACAAGAGGATCAGGACATAAGCGTTTCCTCTAGGTTAGGTGCGACACATTCTGCTAGTCTGTGGCTTTTTCCATAGGTGATCACAAAATATAAACTATTGAGCCTATCATTTCTGCATCTGTAGAACAAAGTTGCTAAGGGAGTAAATAATGAATGCTGTCATTAGGGTGCTGATTTGACCATTTTAGTTTGCTATGCAATTACATTAAACAGTGACTTTTACATGCTGATAAAATGATGCAAAGTCTTCCATTTTGTATTGATTTTTAAACAAACCCTTATCGGAGTAACCATCATTGATTTTGGAAGCTCATGCACCATGGCCGTCTGCCTAGTGCATTTCCACTAGTCTGCAGCACACATAGGCTTGGGTGCAGTGCACAGAAGCCCTTCATTGCCACACACAGAGGAAACAAATTAAAGGGAACATTGGGTGGTAGTCACATTTCAGCTGTCTTCAGCTGGCCGCCATCTTACTTCCCCAATATTCTGGTCATATGGGCTCATGTGCACTTTAAAACAACTGTATATTGTGGAAACTTAAACGGTATATTGATCTGAAAAATGTCAAAACCAACTGACAATGCATTAGGTCTTATTTGCCTTGAACAAGGAAACACACTGCTGTGGCAGCCCTTCCTTCTGCATTGTTATACATTACAGTGCTGTAACCTTTCAAGTATATCTGGGCGAGGCTTCTTATTATACTGATTTTCCCATCACTACACTTTATTTTTAATTTTTAAACAATCATATGATTTTTGTGAAGCATTCTAGTGTTGCTATTCTATTTCCTTGTGATTCTATTGACCCATCTCTCTCTCCCTTTATAATGATAACCACACTACTGTGTATGACTTCCACAGGAAGGTATACAAAATACTGAATTTAAAACCAGGTCAATCAACAACTGTTGGCTTAAAAGCCTTGAAGAATAAGCTTTATATTTCACTGGTTTTACATCAGGTTAATGAAAATTTTAGTTCCGATTATAAAGTTGTGATGAAAGCTGATTTTCTACCTGCCATAGGGCTCCAGGGCTCCAACAGATAACTTGGAATGCCGGGCGATTGTCTGCATTCTCCAGTGCCTTCCACTGTTTCATACAGACCCCTGTAGATAGGAGGGAGGTGAGAGAATGGCTCTTTTTGCCACTAATCTCCATCTCTCATTTCAGTAGAAGTCCTGTTCTTAGAAGAGCCGATATTCTTATAAATTAATTAGTGACCCTTTCATTTATGGGCAATGGGATATAGATTTCTGATGATTGAGCTAGCTGAACCTCTGCCATCCGAAACATAGTAGTTATCCTACCTTTAAATGATATTTATAGCAGTGGGAGCACTGTCAATTTTAGGCAGGGCTTCCAATCTGCCAAACCCAATTATGAGTGGCTTTATATCAGAGGTTCTGGGTATCATCAGATGACATCCAAATAAATACATTTATAGGGTTTCATAATTATCGCCTATTATGAATTTCACCTGAAACAAATGGGGCATAGCATGCTGCTTACTGCATCAAAATCTACATGTAATTGTATTTACTGGGCAATTTTCAGCCCGATGAATTTTGTCAGATTTGACCTGTTGAACATTGTAGGGTTGAGGTTTTTGCAGTAAACACCATGATTTCAGTAAGTCTGGTAACAGTACTTACTGCGCCTACCAGAATTTAACAGAACACTTGTTGTGAGGACCCAATGCTCTAAACCTTTTCAGGATGGGAAATTACCTTCAACAGGTCTGTGAACACTCACAAATTTTCCAGTTTGTGACTGTTCAGATCTTTTTGCTTATGGCCCCACCATAGAATCCCTACAAACCAATCCCTGTGAGCAGATTTTCAAACATGAAAATTCCATCATACTGGCTAAAGTTTCTACACATGAAAGCCCATTTATGCAAGCAAAATTACATTCTGTGGATCAGGAATGAGGATTTTCACATAAGAGGGCAAAAAGCCTTTGTGAATTGGTCCCTATGAGAGAGGAGCTATTGAATTTAAAGTATAAAGGAAATCTATCCGAAGGAAGATAATGGAAAGTAGAAAGAAGAAGTGTTTTATAACAGAAAATTACATAGTGAGAAGGATACATGAAACACCTGTGCTTCCTAATGGGAATCTTTTGTGAACAGTAACTTTCGCCTCAAACATCTCTAACACGGTAAGCTGATACCGAGCTACAAAAGAAGTTGATTAAAGGGTTATTATGTCTAGGATTACACTCCCTGTTGATCTGTGAAAGTCCTAAACGCAGATTTGCTGCCAATCCCTCTTTTGAGTAGGGTTCTAAAAACAAAATGTAAATACCAGCTGCTCCATAACTTAGAGGGACAGTTTTATGAAGTGAGCCAATATGCTCTGAAAAAGTGACCTGCACGCTAATATTTTTGGGACATGTGATAAACTTGACTTATTTTACATTCTTCTTCACAGGAACACACTAGAATGAACACATTTTGTGGATTAGATGCTTTTTGGCATTACCAAATAAGAATTACTAAGTGTATAAGGGAATAAAAGCAAATGTTTTATTTATGCTCTGATTGTAATGTTTTAAAGGAAACAACGGTTTTTAACATACTTTTCAGTAATTGGACCATCAGCGTGCAATTCACTAAGCCTGGGCGGTGAACTCCGCTCCGCTCACGGAGTTTGCGGAGTTTTCCGCACTCCGCGTTACGCGGAGCTCGCGGAGTTCTGAAAAACTCTGCTCCGTGTAGCGTAGCAGAGTTTTTTTCCTCGCTCGCATTCGTCAACATCATGTTGGCGAGCGCGAGCGAGGAAAATCCACCTCCCGGCGAGATTTTTCCTCGTTCGCAATCGTCAACATCAAGTTGGCGAGCGTGGAAATTAAACCTCCCGGCGAAATTTCTCAACGCGGGGGGTCAGGTTTCTCATTGCGAGTGGTCGCGTATGCTCGCGACCGCTCACATTAAGAAACTGCCCGTTCGCGTTGAGAAAGCTGCCGCTCAAGTAAAAATCTACTCGAGTGGCAGAAAGGAAAGCAGCGCCCGCTTGCGCTGTGCATGATGCCGTTCGCGATGATTTGCACAGTGCGGACAAGCATCCGGCACTGAAAATCACAGCGAACGGCATTTTTCTATCGCACTCCGCCACTTGCGGAGCTCCACGTAGTGCGGCAGAGTTTTTTTTTCACTTCGCGGAGTTTCGCGTAGCCCAACTCCGCGAACTCCACCCAGGGTTACAATTCACCCACAAGACAATGGCACTTGGCAAAAAAGTAGGCTTCTACAAAGTGCCTGAATTGGCTTACCTTCAAAAAAAGAAGTCTGAAGCACAGAAGGTTAAAAAAATAAAGAAATTCAAAGTTATAAAGGTGTCTGATTGTTGAAGGTAGCATTGGAGCTTGATTGGTCCAACAATATTGAATTTTAATAGAGGAATGGTGCAGACAAAACCCTTGCTAAAGATAGTGACTGCTATTGCTTCTTTTTACTCTGCTTTTGGACTTGCTAAGAAAAATAAAATGATTTTTTAATTCTGCTAAAAACATGAAAGAATTCAAGCTCCACAGCTTGCTTCACGGCAATGTTTATTTACAAATAAATTCCAGCTATAAACAATTGACAAATTCCCATACCAAGATAGCAGTAAACTACACAAGGGGGAGAAAGAGGGGTTAGTGTTGTTCTTCTGCTTTGCTAGTGGCTAGTGGCTATGGAATAAGGCCCAGTTGTACGAAATTCTAAAACAGCAACTTGCAAATAGTGATTCCATGGAAATTGCTATTTGCAATTCGCAAATAGGTATGTACAAATGAAGCGATTTCTTAATAGCGATTGCTACGGAGTCGCAATCGCAATTAAGAAATCGGTAATTAAGAAATTGCTAAATTCTGATTCCTTAAATAGGACATTATGAATTAAGAATTCGAGCCCAAATTGCAGCTGAAAGCAAATAGATGATGTCAGAGGCCAGGTGGAAGCTGATTGCATGGTGTGGCTACCAGGCAGAGGCCTAACACACCTACTGGAAGCAGGGAGTGGCCCAGAAACATTGCTGATAGCACAAGGAAACCTCAGCACACCACATGGCTGAGAGGAAAGAAAGGAGTTGGGAGCAGAAGAAAGTGAAAAATAAACTTTTCAGAGAGGGAGCTGGTGGTGCTCACAGAGGAGTGCGTAAAAAATATGGACCAGCTTTTTGGGAATGTGCAGTTTTCCGTTCCAGATGAACAGAAGAACAGCATATGGACGGGCATACTGGAGAAGAAAAAATCCCTGGGGATTACACAGAGGATCATCCCTGAAATCAGGCAGAGATGGTATGATCTGCGCTCCTGAACCAAGGACTAGCTGGCCACCAGGAAGGCAGATAGACAAAAGACTGGTGGAGGACCATTCAGACACCATTCCTGACTGCCATGGAGAGGTTGATTGAAAGGATCTTTGAAACAGAGCATGTCAGAGGGCTTGGGAACTTTGACACCTCCATAGCAGCAGGCACCAGCCAGGGTAAGTCATCTATCTTTATGTCACATCCAGGCCACAAATTAATGCAACTCACATGAAACAGAGAATGAAATACTTCATTGAGGTACTTGGCCCACCCAGGCAATGCATCATGGAAGTTGTAGTGCACTTCATCAGTGTGTTGTACTGATGCTGATGACCAGACCAACACGTGCACATCACTAACATGTCATGCACACATGCAGCAGAGTCACAACTTGATAGTGCCAAAAGTGTTTACCATTTATTTACAAAAGCTATGTACAAATATGTCCCAGAGAACACAGCCCCAATGGTACTAAACCTGTAAACAACTGAAGGGTATGCAGGGACTGACGTCCAGCAAGACCCTACTACACTAACATCATTGGCACCCTGCACATCTACACGAACCAGCAGGAGAGCCCCCACTATGCCCCCATTTACTGATTGTGAAGGCAAACAATCGACTGTGAGACACCCACCACAACAGAGGCCAGGCCTGTGAGCAGCCACATGGAGACCATGACGGGAGTGGCTTGAACACCGTCCATCCTGGAGCCGTCCATCCTAAGTGCACAGCACCTGCAGAACAAAAAAAATAGGCAGGTCAGTAGAGATCTGCAGCGCCTGACCAAGGCAGTTGAGAAGGGGCAGGAGCGTTGGCAAACTGCAAGGGTGCAGCATATGCACCACAGATAGTACATTGGACGATTGACACCTTTACAAGGTCAATCAACTGTCTGGCACATACCACATCAAGCCTGGCCAGGCGTACAGTGAACATCATAATGCGGCCAGGATGTTGCTCGTGGCTTGGCACAGGTCACAGCGGCACTTAAAAGCATACAAACCCACAGCTTGTGTCTGCCCCACATACCCCCACCACCTGGGAGTGAGGAGGGATCAAGTGTCTGTGGTGTGTTTGAACAGGAGGCATGACCAATTAGGCAAACACACCACCATCCATCGGAGTCTGACACTGCATCGGGCTCCCAAACCAGCTCAGCTGAGAAGCACACCAACCCAAGAGGACGCAAAAATAAACCCATAAAGTCTCTCCAAGGTGGTCACCGAGTTGTGCATCAAGCAGTACCCCATGTGTGTTGTATCTTTCTTACAGTGTCATGTCTTCACTCACCTCAAAAATAGTTGTCTGTAAACTCTGCATGTCGTGCACATCCCTCAGCCGCATGGGTTCCATCCTGCTGCCCCTGTAGTGGCTGTTGGTCATCATCAGAGTTATCGTCTGAGTCTGGGTCGATTGGAACATTGTGCAGTCCCCTTCTCATAGCAATATTGTGAAGGAAGGCTCAAGTAGCTATGATTTTGCAGCATGTGTGTGGCTTGTAGAGAAGTGCCCCACCAGTCTTGTGTATGATGTGGAAACAGGACTTTAGGATGCCAAACATTTGTTCAGTGAGTGAGCGCCTTGCCCTGTGTGCCCTGTTGTATTGTCACTCACTTGGTGTTCTTTGGGTCAGGTAAGGTGTGAGGATCCAGGGTCTTAATGCATAGGTGCTGTCACCTGAGGGCATGAGGGGGAAACCATTAGGTCACATCACACATACACTCCTGCCCAGTGCATTCATTGCTTTGGTGAACATCTTACCTAGCAGGAAGTCATCTCCTAATTCGCCCTGTGCCAGCCGGGTGTGTTTTCCACTGTGGCAGAACATGAAGGAGTTGTGGTGCTCCCTGGGTATCTTACCACAGGTCAGTGATGACACAGGAGGTGCCACACACCATCTGCACATTCAGTGAGTTTGTGCTCTTCCTGTTCCTATAGATGCATTCTGTGGCAGCAGAGGGACATTTGGCTATATGTGTCCCCTCCATGCAGCCAAATACATTGGGGAACTGTGCTACCCTGTAGAATTTGAGTTTTGTCTGCTGCAATAATTGGGGTGTATTTGGGAAATATATATGTTGATATAACATTCCAACCATTACGTCAAGGAACTTGTGGAAGAACCTTGAAAAAATGCTTTGTGACACCCCTCTTACCACTGCTAAGACTGACCGGTAACTCCCTGATGCTAGGAGGTGTAGGCCACATAATAGCTGCACATGGGGACGTACAGCGTTGCTCCAAAGTGTTGGTGCCTGTAGCTGGGTTGAAGTTCCGCTATCAGGTCAAGTATGACCTGACTACTCAGTCTATACTTATCTATGATCTCCTCCTCTGTCAGGTTAAATAGGGTGACCCTCATCCTTAGTATCCTCTCCAGTCTCTGCCTTCTCCTGTGCCTCACTGCCAGAATCTTCATCCTCTTCGCCAAGATGCATAATCAAGCCATTGTGAAAGAGCTAGATGCTTTTGGGGCTCTTTTTATAGTTTGCATATGGTTACCACCTGGTCAGGATCAGTGGTAACTACATTTCCTAAAAGCTCATTTTTTGACCAGTCCCAACTAAGTAATCCTAAAGTACATGCGGTTGCAATTTGCTAAAAGGGAATCAATATTTGCGATTCCCTATTTTACCAATTTCCAATTTGCGATTCCTACAGTGTACGGATCGCAATTTGCGACCACATCTTAGGCATTTGGCATACTGAAAGCCAGTTTTGCATTTCTTAACGGCCCGATTCGGTCCATTAAGAAATGTAAAATATTTTTATACATCTGGGCCCTTACGGCTTTCTCCAACTCCTAAACGAATCTGCACTTTGTTAAAGGAAAAAGGAGTAAATGGTTCTTCCACTCCCCCCCCTCAGAAGCAAACAAACTCAGACAGCTAGTTTTAACAAAGATATGAACGAAATATCGTAATTTCAAATCTTTCATTAGAATATGATAATATATTAAGAGTTGAGCTGAGCACAGGGCTATGCTAGAGCATGACTCACACTCTGTTGTATGTGACAGAAGTGAGGGGGCGCATGGACTAGAATTTTTGCTTCAAAATGGACCCCAATTAGTTGATGCACAGGCTTTCAGTTTGAAGATTTCTGCTGTCTTGGAACAATTAGCTCTAATCTTTCTTCCATACCGTAAAGTAACTGTTATCTACGCCATCTGAGCGCATCTGAGTGCAGGAAGTGAAATCGTGCGAGCTTTCTGTTAGGGGTGAGAGGCAAGGTGCCTTTGTCTATTGTAATTATCAGTATTCATTTAAAATACATTGTATCTCTATGTGTGATGTTTAAATGCTGTTCCATTCGGGCCTGCCCATTCAAATGGATTGTACTAGAAATTTATATTGGAGAAGGTAACAGTGGCAGAATGAAAATAGTAATTTCAGGATTAAATTAGTAGCCACCTCGTGAAGTCAGATACATTCTACTAGACCTCTTCAAATGTGCCTGCAAGTCGTGGCAATCAGATTGCTGCTATTTTCGAGCTATATTTCGGTGCAGGAGAATCAATGTCTATAAACTTTCCCCTTAATCCCTGCTCAAAAAATAGTTTTTCCTGAGCTCATGCAAATCTATTCTGACTAATTCCATGTCTGCTTTAATGTCACATATTGTATTAGATTAAAATTGCATTTATGTAGCGCTTTATGCACTGACAGGAAAAACAATTGTGGATGTGAAGCACACTACTTTGCGTGAGTGCTATGAATGGAATGATGTGTGACTGTCTGATGGCCTGTATGTGTGTGTGTGTGTGTGTGTGTGAGTGACTCAGGTCATGTGTGAGGACCAGATTGTGTTCTTATTCAGTGGCGGCTCCTCCGCTAAGGCGGGGGAGCGTCGCCCCACTACTTTTCAGCAGTGTAAAGAAGGAAAAATAAAATGATAACATGAGGTTCTTATCATTTTATTTTTCCCTGCTGAAGCCGTTTTGTGGGGCGAGGCGGGGCTGGCATGCTCTACTCACAGAGCAGGGGGAGGAGTGGTGAGCACTTTGTAAGTGCGCATGATTTTGTGGCGAGCCGTCTTTGGCTACCAAACAGTCATGCGCACTTTGCATGTTCTCCACCTAGGCTGTATTACAGTCTAGGTGGAGAACATGCCCAGGCTCCATTGTCTGCTTGAACACCAAACCACGGTGCTCAGACCAACCACAATGCTGCATGGCAGCTTTGTGATTGGTTCAGGGGTGCCTGGGTGCTTCCTGCTTGGTTCCGGCCAGAAGACACACCGAGAGACGACCAAGGAGCGGCGCATGGAAAAGGTAACTGAATTATTTATTTTTCTCCCCCCCCCTGGCTCACCAACCCCGAACGTGCCCACCGCCACTGCTCTTATTGTGATTTGTCATTGCATCTTCATGTGCATTGAAGTAAAAGGAGTGCGAAGGAGGACGTTTGAATACTAAATTGCTAGCAAATGGATGGATAGAAGTTAAAAGTATAGTGTGACTCATGTTGAAACTGTAGTGGTGCTGTCCATATGTGAAAGAGATGGCTGTGTCCAGCTTGCACACCCCATGTATAGCTGCACATACGCATGGGTTTAGTATTAAAAGTGAGCAAATGAATGTGGCTGTGGAAGATATATGTTTTGTCTTTGGCCTGTGTCATACAGTTTTCACCACGTAGAATATGAAGCATAGAAAACAAGTGAAGGTTGCTACTCTTAATAGGTATAATCTTTATGATATATATATGACATGGAGTGCACCTAAGAGAAACAGAAGATTGACACCTGGAATGGGGATTTTGCAAAGAGTCATAAAATGTGTTCAGAGGGATAGCCCAAGAAGTGGTTGGTAGCAATTATATAATCAGCTTTACTATATGTTCTGAGGGATCTGTCATGGAGCAGCAGAAATAAAGCCATTACCCTAGCAGCCATAGGATAGTTGTGAGGGCTATAGCCAGGAGCAGCAGGGTTTACCTCATAAGAATCACTAATTAGACAACCAAACCTGGCATATTTTCTGAAGAGTGCACACATACTTTGCATGAAATTGTATTACTATTTGAGGTGGGCAAGTGCCCATTTCAAGAAATAGTCACAACCTTTGTCAGGGTGAACCCTTACAGTCACTAAATTAACCTGAGCCAAACCCCCTCGTAGGTATGGCACAAAGTAGACAGGCTCAACTGGCAATGTGTAAAGTATTTATGCAGCACCAAAACAGTAATAAATACAAAATGAAAAACAATAAAAATCCCAAACTAAATTAGAAAGGTGGAGTAAAATAAGGCAAACAAAACAACACCAAAATGCCCAAAATTTAATAAGGGGAATCAGAGATATAATTTTGTACAATTTTAAGTTCAAATAGCGGCAAAAAGCATAAAGCGTCAATGTTCTATGGTCGTAGTAGACTGAGCCCTAGCAACATTTGTGAATAACTGTGATGGAGTGCATGTTGGATATGCTAACCAGGTTTCTACTGCTCAAAGAGTTTACCTTCTGTCTTAGGCTTTTACAACCCAATCCACCCCAGGAGTACACTTATAAAACTCCCCACGACCTCAGGAGAGGCATTTAAAGACTCACAAGGTGTAAGGAAGAGGGTAAGAGCTGGGTCCAGTCTAGGTCCCGTTGCCACTGGTTAGCTGGGTACTTCCAGGAAAAGGTCTCTTGCAACTTTTTGTGTTCCTATAGCCACACAGGAGGTCAGCCAACTGACCCTTGGAGTCCACTTCTTTGTCCTGGTAGAAGAGGGAGCAGGTCGAGTCCTCCAAGGCTCCTAACAGGTCACAAACAGCATGTCCAATCCTCTTCTGATCTTCCGCAGGTCGAGAAGGTGTTCTTAAGCGGGTGGTGGAGGTGCCACATTTATCTCTGTCACCAGTTAGTGAGTGAGGGTGCCTCCTGGCCACTTGCTAACCAATGCGGTAAAATTTCCCAGGCCCTGCCCTACCCATTTTTACAGCAATTCCTGTTTGCCTTTCTGCAAAAGGCCCAGATTCCATGTGTCTGGACATTTTCAAGATAGCGAAAATATGTGGCCACACTAAACTTGAGCCCCAAAGGCTAGGGGTGTGTGTGTGTGTGAGGGGGGTGCGCTGCTGTGATCGTAGTTTCCTACCATTTAACACTAAAATCCACTGTATTGCAGGCACTGTACCCACAACAAACACAGAAGTCTGATAGTACAAAATCAGGGTCCTTGAGCAACCTGACCATGGATACACAAGAATTTTCTTGCAATCTGGTTTCGCCCTTTCAAGTGTGCCCCAGGTGTTTCAGGTGGCTCGCCAGACCAGCCAACCAGGGATTGGCACTATGCTATCAAAAGGAGGCACACAGCCCATATCCAGTATATTCTGGTAAACTCTCTAGCCATTGAGGTCACACCTTTTTCACATTTATTCTAGGCTAGTCACTGGCTGCAAGAAGTCTGAGAGCCAATGTACATTTTGCCTCCAGTAACTTCAAGCAAGGAAAAGGTAACTTTCTTAAAGTTACTTGTCCTTAACAAGTATTAAAAATCTGACTGAATCGTTGAAATGTATTTTTAATAACTATTAAATTGTTGTTTATTTATTTCTCTAGCTGGTCTCATTCCCGAGATACAGTACTAGTATTTTAATCTGCACTCTGGTTTTCTACATAGGATAGCTAGGCCTGCCACAACGAAAATAGCTTTTAGGGCCTTATCATTCTAGGGGCACGGTAGTAATCATTTTCTACATGTCCTGCTATTAAATACCATAAACCCTGCCTTGTGAGCTAGAAAACTTATATTGGTGTGACTTACTAATATTTAAAAGGGAGATTTTTACCTGTCAAAAAGGCTACAGTGGTAGGCCTGAAGTCATGTTTTCAGCTCCACTATATTCGATGGCACAATAGGTGCCGTAATCCACTACTGGCATTTAACTTCCAGGCCCTTGGGAACATTTTGTAACATATACTAGGGAGTTATAGGCAAGTTAAATATACCAGTTAGGAGTATTACAATTCAACCAAGTTTAAGGGGGAGCACAGGTGCTTTACTACTGGGTAGTAGGTTGTAAGGTGCATAGAGTTCTAAAGCAAACAAAAATATTTGGTTCAGCAAAAGGTGAAAAATCTGGAGTGATCATGCAGAAAAGGTAGATTTCCTACACCAAGGCAACATGAACAACTGTGGAGTGGGAAGTTATACAGCTAGCCGTGATATATGCATCGATGAGTCCATTTCTGAGTGGCAGTGTGAAATCGATAGGAATGAACATTATGCCACCAACCAGAGGATATGCTATGAGTGGCCCATGCAGGACCAGCACAGGAACGATTTATAAAGAGTAGACATCATACAATCAGACTACAGGCATTTTTTTTTTATTTATTGAGTGGATTCAAGCATTACAATTGATGCAAAAAGAGAAAAAAATTCATTAAACAAAGCTGTCCTGTAGAGCAATCAATACATGGATAAAGTGCTAGTGCAATAAGAATAAGGTGCTAACATTACAAAAAAAGATCTGGTGTAAATATCTCAGGAAAGAGGAAACAACAGCAGGCATTATAAATTACATCAATAGCAGCATCTTAAACGTAGATCACACTTGAGTCAAGTAAAAATAAAGTTCATATTAATACAAAAAATCAGTTCCCATCTAAAAGAGATAAGACATGCATTGTAGAAAAGATTAAAAGCATTAGGGGTGGAAGTGCAACAGAGAGATCCTAGTATACATTGCTAAAAAAACTCTGACCAGGTCGCTGCAAATCAGATTACAGGCATGATGAATAAAGTGTAAGCTTTATTGTTTATGGTGAGAAACACACCAGAAAGCCACAGAGGAGCTACAAGTATATAATCAGTCATAGTGTTTACCTAAGAAAACTACCAAGGGATGGCATTGAGCAATCGATAGTACTCAGCATTATATAACCAGCCAGGTATATAATGCTGACAGACGGACATTTTGTCGCCTGACCTGCAGTGCCTAATTGAACAGTGCTGCAGATGGAGGTGGCAAAATGCCTGTGGGCTTGGTGGAAAGGGGAGCAGGATATGAATGGGCACCTTCCGTAAAGCAAAAAATGCCAATCTGTGTCAAGAGTGTGCTAATGTTTGCCCCGCAGTGAAATGTCCGCAAATCAACCATCCACAGTATATGCCGGAGGAGGCCATCCAGGAGCAACAGAGTAGCAAACATTTTTCAACATCATTAATATATCCTTGACACTCCCACCTCGGAGATACAAGAAGCAACCATTTGTGATTGTTATAATGCATAACACCCATAGTATATGCCTGAGGAGTGCACTCTGAAAGGGAGTGGAGGAACTCTTGCCAACAAACTATAGTAGATGCCATGTGGAGCCCACCCAGGAGCAGCAGAAGACCAAACATTGCCTATCCCTCCAGTGCTTGGAAGTTGCTTGGTTCTAATCACATTATTTTTGTTGCATTGCTACTGCAGTTCAAGCTACAATATTGAAATTGATTTTGATCACTGTTAGTGTAATGTGTTTACATTGGCATCCACAAAGCTATAACTGAGAGTTCTCTACCTCATAAGTAAATTCAAATCTAAACATGTTGATGGGAACTTACTCTACAGCCTCACTACATGAGACTATCTTTCCATGCCACATTGCAAAAACTACATCCTGTGACACGAGTCTAGCCCAGAATGGTGATTCTTTCCATCAGCAGAGGATTCTGCATTGATTGGACACAGCATGCGTTACCAGTGGCAGAATGTAGTGGTGAGGTGAATATATTTACATCTCGACTTTTTACATGCATGTAAGTTCTGCAGAGTGTCACCACAGGTGCTGTAACAACCTTTTGTATTTCAGTGCCGACAGCAACTACTCACGTTCGTGTTGCTAGATGAGATTCAGGGCACTGGTGTGTCTCCTTAAGACCAACTGGAATTAATGTTTTCCGAAAAAAAATTCTAACCCTTACTAGAGTGCGCCAGAATTCCCCCTTCCCTCCGCCTGGAACTAACATCTGCCACCCCTTTACAGAGAAAATGTATTTGCTTCTCGTAGGAAATTGTTTTTTTTAATGAGGGTGGTGACTGCCCTTCACAAGCAAGAACCACAATCCCTTCCACGGTGAAACACATAAGTCACTAAATTAACCTATGCTTAACCCTCTGGTTGTTAGGCACAAAACAGCAGTCAAGCTTAACTTACAGGCAATGCATTAAGTATTTATGCAGCACTCACACAGTAATAAAGTTAAGCAATACACATGACAAATCCCACATAGAGTACATTTTAATAAACAACAATCCAACCAGTAGAACCAGAGATATGCAATTTCAAAGATTTAGGTAAGTATAATGCCTAAAAGTACAAAGCGCCTCTCGTGGTCATCTGGCCATGCTACACAAGGGGAAAGTCACAAGTTCAGGCCAACCACAATGGAGCATGGTCCAGATACAGGGACCAGGTTATTCCTGTTAAAAAAGTTACCTTATCAAAGTCTGCCTCAACAAATCCAGTTTGCAGTGGAGGAGGCCACGAGGAGCCAGGAGAAAGTCGTCTTTGTAGTGCAAAGATCCTGTTGGGCATCATGGGTGGGTGTTGCTAGAGCTTTACATTGGTGGTCACCATGGGCTGTCATCGCTGTGGCACAAAGTGTAGATCTCGCTAAGAGTCGAGTTCACTGGAGCTTCGTATTGGCAGTCATCACGGGTGGCAAGATCTTGCCAAATGGGCTCGTTTGAGGTGGTAAAGAGCCTAAACCTTCAGGATTTCTGCCTTAATTTAGAGGAGGACATCAACTGATGCCAGACAAGGGTCCTGGAACTGGAGAGCCACACCTTGGGTATTAGGATATCCTTCCACCAGAGGCCAGCAGGGCTCAGGCATGTACAGATGCTGGTCCAAGCTGGTCAGGTGCAGCAAGTCATCTGGGCAGTTGCAGGACGGCCTCTGGAGCTTGTTGTGCTCCTGTAGCTCACACAGGAGGTCATCTACCTGACCCTTGGAGTCACTCTGTAGTCCAGGGATCAAGCAGAATGGCAGGCCTCAAGCAGCAGGTCCTTGGTGGGTACATGGCAAGCTTCAAGTAGCAGGGCAGTCCTCTGGTAGCAGCAGGGCAGTCCTCTGAGGTATAAAGCAGGCCTCAGGAAAAAAGGCAACCTCTGAAGGACAAGGCAGTCCTTCTAGAGGCCCACCACAAGTTCAGGAGTAAACAGAAGAGTTGATCTGAGGGTCTAATATGTATACCTGATACAGCCTGTGAAGTGGGAGGGAGAAACTTCTAGACTCCCCCCACCCATATCTGGTTCTGGAATTTCCTTCCTCCCCTGCCCAGGCTCCAAGGGGTCTAGGGTGGCATTGTGCTGGTGTCAGGTTCCTTGTGAGTGTGCTGAGGAGTTCCCTTTGAAATGTAAGTGGGGCAGAGAACAGCCCCGCTCTTCCCATCCAGGCAGGATGGCTCATCCTGCCAACATCCAGAACCCCTTTGTCTCACTGTTTGGGAGTAATAATAAAGGGCAACTGCCAACTACACCTAGTCCTGTGACCCAAAACAAAGGCTGCAGGCACCAGAGGGTTAGAACAAGAAAATGACAACTTTCTAAAGTGGCCTTTTCAGAATTGTAATGTAGAATCTGAGTTTACCATTAAAGAGGGCTTTAAATTACAATTCTTTTGAGACCAAACATTATATTTCTACCTGTTCCCAACCAAATGTTATCACTTATACAATGTTCTATATCAATCTGGCCCCTCTTACCTTAGAGCCAGATTTGGCTTTCATAAACCCACTAGACAGCTGAGATCTGCCAACAAATGGTTGGCAGAGATCTGTAGGATTCATCGCGTAAGAGCAGAAGAAAGGTCTCTAGCATATCTGGGTGCGAGAATTTGAAATCAGCTCCCTCTGGAGCTGTGGATGATGAGTGAGGTGGCATTGTTGAAGAGGAAACTCAAAACCTGGCTCTTTGTGCAAATCTAGGCCTTTTCACATTCCGATCTCATTGCTCGCGCCAGGACACTCCTTGTAGTAGCTGTGAGCGTTATAAATTGCGATCATATCATATAATAAGGTACCCCAATGTTCTCTCATGAGAAAGGTAGGCCTCACAGTAGTGAAAAACAAATCAGGATATATTAAGCTTACAAGAACATATCCAACTTTTTAAGTACACTGCAACCTGCCTTATGAGCTGTTTAGGGCATACCTTAGGGGTTGCCTTATATGTACTAAACAGGAAGGTTTAGGCTTGGCAAAAGGTTTAATTTTGAAAGTTGAATTGGCTTTAAAACTGCACACAGGCTGGCCTGAGATGTATTAAAGGGCTAATTAAGTGGGTTGCACAATAAGTGCAGCTTGCCCGCTATTATGTTATGTTATAATATTTGTAGAGTACATGGCTGCCCTAGCAATGAGGCATCTCAGCGCTAGTCTCACAAAGAACAAGATGCACAGAACGACCTAACAAAAAAGTGGCACATGGGGCGCTTGAGATGAAAACATCCAGGTCTTCAAAACCTTCCTAGAGGACCAGTGGTTCTGAATAATCCTAATAGATAAGGAGAGTGCGTTCCAGAGGGCAGGTGCTTTAGCACGAAAGGAGTGGCCTCCTGCTCTTACTCTCTTAACATGAGGAACAGAGGCCAGGTTTAGATCAGAGGAGCACAATAGCCTAGAGGGAAGATATGGAGATAGCAGATTGAACAAAATGGGGACCTCCTGGGAGAAGAAGATTTTATGAGCCTTGACAAGGTCTTAAAGTGGACATTAATTTATTAATAGTGCAATGGCTGAGGAGGAAGATACGGTGATTGCATATTGAGCAAAATGGTGGCCCCCAGGGAGAAGAAGATCTTATGAGTCGTGCACAAGGTCTTAAAGTGGACATTAATTTATTAATAGTATTCATTTTAGAGGCCCTGGGTACATTTAGTGCCACTTTACTAGGGATTTATAATTGAATTAAATGTGCCAATTGGGAGTAAGCCAATGCTGCCAAGTTTAAACGAGTGAGAACATGCATTGAGCAGTGGTTAGCAATGGTAAAGTGCACAGAGTCCTGAAGCAAACAAAAAAGTATTTCAGCAGCAGGTAAAAAGGTTTGGGGGAAGACCACCCTAAGGGCCATCAGGTCTAACACTCCTGGTATTCTATTCTGGGAGGAAATAAAATGTCCGTCAAATCTATCTTGGCAGACAGTAAATAATCTGTAATGATGACCCACCTGCTTTGATGCTGCTAATATCGGAGGTCACACTAAGGGGCTTATTTACAAACCCCTTACGTCACCTGTGCGGCACTTTTTCCTATATTAAAAGTGACGCACCGGCAGAGCAATGGGCTTATAAATAAGCCCATAGGTATCCCCCACACATTCCTCACAGATCTGCACTAAATGGCTAAGAACACCAGGCTACGGGTATCTGTGGAAGCTAGAAATCTATAAAGCCTTTCTTCTCTCAAAAGACTCTAATGTAAAGTCCCACCTGGCAAGAAGATACACTAAAAAAAAACACCAGAAATTTGACATTCGTTTATGTATCTAGTTATCAAATCTCAATTGAGCGGTACACGCAAAATCAATCTAAAATAAATATAAATTTTTCTTTCCCGCAGTTCCCGTCGCCATCTAGCTGATTTATACTCTTTTAATAATAATTTTTATTTATTTGTATATGGTTAATTAAAACTATTGCAACGATTTAAAAGACATAAAAACAGTATAAAATCTCAAGTCAAGTGAAATACACTCTCCAGTAAAAACATCGCAATAAGGAAAACAGGCGTTTTGCGTGACAAAGTGCTGGTGCAAAAATCCAAATTTATAGCTATAAAGTGTTGGTGCAAAGGACAATAGCAGCAAGATTTGCATTTAAGAATACCGTCGAACAGCATTGCATAACACTAAAGTCACTGTCACATATAAAGAAGCACGCATGGTTTCGAGAATTTAACAAGAATTTGACGATGAAAAAGTCTCGAGTCGGTTCAAAATACACTCACAAGAGTGGGTACATCGCAATAAACTGAACTAACATTTATACTCATGGGTTCATATTAGCAAGGAAGTGGCGATGAGAAGCGTTAGCCTCCCTGGCTTAACGCCTCTCATCGCCACTTCGGAAGCGCCAGGCTGCACCATATTACCAAGGATATGGTGCAGCCTGGCGTTTTCCCTGCTATGGCGCTAAGTCTCACGACTTAACGCCAACGCAGGCACCCTTGCACCAGAGTGCAAGGGTGTCTGTGAGCAGGGAGGTTTGTTTATGTGCAGGAAGGTGTCCCTTCCTGTACATAAACAAATCTAAAATGCCATTTTGTAACTTACATGTGTGCTGCTTCATGCAGCACATGTAAGTTACAAAATGGCATTTTAAAAGGTTTGTTTATGTACAGGAAGGGACACCTTCCTGTACATAAACAAACCTTGGCATTTTGCTTTTCCATGTGTGCTGCACAAGGCAGCACACATGGAAAAGCAAAATACGAGGAGAAATGAAGCATTTCTCCTCGTATCACCACCTTAAGACCAGGATTTTCCTGGTCTTAAGTTCAGCGCTGCCACCTATTATCGCCTCTCTTGATAATAGGTGGCAGCATCGAAGTGAATGGGTGTTGCGGTGGAACGCCCACCGCAACACCCACTGCACGCCCCTTTCAAGCTAAATTTAGCGTGAAAGGCACTCCACAAAACCGGCCCAGCCTACCTCAACAGTCGACTCTCCTTCTACGTTCCCAACCGTCAGCTCCGCTCCGCCGACCTCTCCCTGGCCACCGTCCCGCGCATCCGGAGAACCACCACCGGAGGCAGATCCTTCTCTCACCGCGCCGCCAAGATCTGGAACGCCCTTCCCCTCAACCTACGACAGACCCAAGACCTGCTGACCTTCAGGAGACGACTCAAGACCTGGCTATTTGACCAGTAGCGGCAACACCCCCCCTCCTCTCCCTCAGCGCCTTGAGACCCTCGCGGGTAAGTAGTGCGCTTTACAAATCTTGTGATTGATTGATTGAAAGGGGCACTATTATCAAGGCGGCGTTAAGCCAATTAACGTGGCTTTAAGCCACGTTAATTGGCTTAACGCTGCCTTGATAATAGGGAGCTGACCCTATCGCCACCACAACGTCACAAAAAGTGACGTTGTGGTGGCGATAGGGGCTTGATAATATGCCCCATGGTGTGTTGTTCTAGCAACAATATTGTCTGCCCACGTTCAGAGTCAAGGGATACGAGCATTTCTCTATAACAAAATGGCAGACAGTATCTTTTCATGCCGTGCAGTTTTACCGCAGGCTCATAAAATCCATTAGGGAGAACGTGCAAGAGCATATAAATCTGTCCAATAAACAAAATATCCACCTTCACTTTGTAATTGTTCAGTTTCTACTGTAAGATCAGGCATTGACACTCGCAGGCCATAAAATGTTGTCTGTTTCGTACAGTGCTTGTTCTGTTTTTTTCGCATGACATACAAACCGGCGTGCTCACAGATTGCTTCTTTTGTGCCGGCATATTTTACTTGCTCCTTGGTCTGTCGGCTAATAAAGTCATCGGTGATTCACTCCAGGAAAACAACAGTAAAACATGAGGGGAAATGTTATTCGCTGACATTTCTTACTCAGATGCACTGTGCTCATTATCAGCCTGGCCAGGCAGAAGAAAGAGCATTGATGCGCCATCACTGGCCGCGCCGAGGCCGGGGCCAGGAGACGCGTTCTCAGTATGAATACGGTAAAAGCATAATATATCTAAACAACAGTAATACATCTAGATTCTGTTTACCTTAATCTGCATCACCTATTCATTCTCAGCTATTCCTTCCCTCCTTCTGCCCGCACACTTTCATTTACTTCTCTCATTATTTATTTTACTGATTCATAACGTCAGTCTCTCTTCCCAATACTGCTACTTTTTCATTAGTTTTTCTAATTACTATTTTTCTTTTATCGACATAAATTTCTTTTCCACCCTCCAAGCTTCATTCAATTATTTTCTTTCTTATTTTCTTCTTTCTATGCTTCTCTTTTATCCTCATTTGATGCTTTTAATATGAACATATTTTATTTTAATATTTAATCTTTCTTCGTGATGCATCTTTCTTTCATTCACTCTTCCTTCCATTCCTTTCCTTCTTCCCTCATCCTCAAACATTTCCTACTTTTGCTTCTTTTCGCCTTTCTGGTTTACTTCATTTATTTTCACTGTTCCTCTTTGTTTTCTCACTTGCTTTTTATGGGCCTCATTGAGTGTTTGCATGAAGGCCCACTATCCATGAAAGTGGTGGAGGACATTAAGCATGTCATGGTGATGGACTACCACCTGCAAATTTTTTTAGAGATCACCAACAGTGATCTTTGCACTTTCAGAGAAACTGCTGTCATGAAAGTTTGGTGGATGGCTACCATTGATAATGGCAGCCGTATATCAAATTTGTTGTTTTTCAAAAACATACTCCCAAAGTGGGAGTTAGTAACTGAAAACCAAGGGGCATATTATCAACGGCCAGCGATAATTATCACTGGCCGTGCTTAGCGATAATTTTGTTATCGCAGGCTATCTCTGGAATTTATCACCCTGGTAGCGCGTTATTAACAACGCGTTTCTCTAGGGCGATAAAAATTCCAGAGATAGCGAGCTTATCGCCGTTTTGCAGGGAACATCGCTGCAAAGGGAGGCGTTGGGAAAAAGGGTGCTAACATGCGATTATGCATGTTAGCACCCTCTTGTAAATAGGGCGATAGTTTTAGCTCCGCTTTTTTGGCTTTTTAAGCCAAGAAAGCGGAGATAAAGCCCTTGTAAATATGCCCCTTAATAACTAATGACCTGCACAGGGATTTGTTTCTAAGTGTTGGGTTCAATATTTTAATTTGTCAATTTGTTACTGGCAGGACAAAAAAAAGCACTCAGACCAGTGCCCTAAGTAGGGCATTCGGTATGATGCCTAACTTCGAGAGCCAGCACTCTGTGAGATCATTGGAGTAAGTGTTGTGAGTTCCCTTTAGGGCCCACTTAGTTCCCCCTTATTTTAGCCTAACTGCAAATTGTTGGCTGCTTTGCACAGGTTGCACTCAGCACGTTTATTTTCGTGCCATGAATTTTTTTTAGCAAAACAATGCACATGTTTTTGTTATTGGTTCTTCTCTCTGGGACTCTGTCTGAACATCTCGTACAAGGCCATACAACACCGTGCTCTGTCTTCTGTGCAAGGTTAGCAACGTAGCTGGGCATCTAGAAACAACATACATTCACATCTGATGTTTTCAAAAAGACACCTCATATCATATACACCAAGACGTGCCATTTGAAAACAGAGAGGGGAATTCTTGCAGAGGAGAGGTCCTGAGAAGAATACGCCAGCCTTGTGCAACCTGAGATGCAGATTTCCTAACAATAATACAGGTATGGGGTTCAGTTCGAATCCCAGAGACCTATGAGATATTACCATGCCCCCGTAATGAGGATAGGCTGAGGCAGATATATCTTTAAGCATTGTAGGGCTTCTAATTGTATATAGTTTACTTGTGATGCTACTCACTTTGCTGGCATGCATATGCTTTCTAGTTGCAACATAGTTGTTTTATATTAAGGCACGATAGTTTCAATAAACATTGTAAACTGTTCTTGTGTCTTTGTTTTGTTTATTATGGACATGCATGAGTAAGAAAACGAAAGGTGATCTGTTTCTACGGTTCCCTGAGGGGACTAGAGTGTTGTGTTCTGGGGTGCTAACTTACCTGTCACTTTGGGAAGGTGAGGAGGGCAGGTAAGACACTATGAGCTAGTCAGGAATGGGGTTTATAGGTACTGACTGATGTGGTATGGTGACTCCGTCCATTCATTCTGACGTACTGTGATCCCAGGCATAGTTCTGTTTAAACAGAATCCCTGCAACATAAGCTTTCCGTCAACTGAGCCAACACTTTTGTGACAAAGTACCTTATCTGCCAAACTCTCAATCGGGCCCTATGTTTTTCCCAACCATCAAGTTGAACTCCATTTCTTTCTTGCCAACCTTTTGTTTTGCCTATTCTTTTCTCCAATCTTTTTAATTTTAGTAACAAAAGTCTATGTTAAAATTTCCAATATCTGTTAACAAGAGTCTCCAAAACAGGGAGAAAGTTAAAATGTGCATAGAGGTCAGTGCAATATAGAACACTTCTAATTGATTGCTTGCTTATGGACAACAAAAGTGATGGCAGGAAAGAGGAAAACGTGAGTGAAACACTGAGGATACCTGCTTTCAGTGGTAGGCATGCAGTTTGATGGGCAGGGTTATCTGAAGTAAGGAGCATACATTTACAAAGCAGGTTATTGTAAGTGACTGTTTTGGCTTGTGGGATGAGATCAACTCAATATGTGCAGATGTCAGTCTTGTAGTGGTAACTCAGTATGTGCAATTTGCTATGAGATTGTGACATGTCACATAGAACAATATACAACCAGTTGCTGTTTTGTCTGATATAGAGCAATGAAGTATTTAAGATTTTAGTCGCAATGCTTACAGATAGTGTATAGTTTGTGTTACTATTTTTAGCTTGATTATGATGTTGTAATATTGATTATTGCTCTTTGAAGGTGGATCACCGACATTTGTGCACTTTATAAATTATAAATTAAATGAAATATAGAAAAACATGGCTCTAGGAGATATATTTTCATATGGGTGACTATTGAACGAACGTGCGTAGCATAGCTCTATCATGACCAAAACATCTACAACCCATTGCATAGCTAGGCAATGACAAACTGGATTTTGCAAGGTTAATGCCCAGTAATGGTAGACCAAGCTCCTTCTAGGTCTTTTTTACATGCAACTAAAAAGATGACTACAAAACTAGCTACAGGCACCTGGTTGGAAGAGGTGCTACAGAAGAATTAAATGGATCCGGCAGATTTGAGAAAGAGCAAATGAGAAAGTTGTTCTATTGTGGACATAGGAAAAAAGTGTCACTTATTAAATGCCATGCACATTTTTATTGTAATTAGCCTGTAAACACATGTAGGCATGAGCACGACACAGATGGGTTAGGTTTTGATGATTCAGTAGAGGTTGATGCACTGGATCAAAATATTTACCATTATTGAGTTTATAAACACTAATAATTATGCCATTTAACCCCTTGACCGCGATCGGAATTCCGCTTGTGTGCTGGACATTCCAATCGCGGGTGCGGTCGTGACGAGCTCAGCTCGTCATGCGCACAGCGCTACCGCGCAGCATGACGAGCTGAGCTCGTCACGCGCATCGAAGGGGTTAAAAAAAACTGCTAAAACCAGTCTTTTCTAAAGTGGACCAATGAGGTCGACCCATGCTTAAGTTTCTGGACATCAGTATAACATAACTATAAATAGAAAACATCTAAATCAGAGCAATTTACTTTGGAGGTGTTTATTCTGAATATCTGGCAAGGATCTACCCCATGGATAAACAATGGAGAACTCTGGCCTACGCAGTGTTGTACAGGAGCAAATTGTCTCTGTGCCAGTGCAAGGGATGTACACAATATTAGTATATGAGAGAAAGGATAGGTTGAACTGATTAGGGACATCAGAGGACGAAATAATAGCACCTTGAAGCTCCCTTCTTCAAATTTGTAGTATGATATTTCACAAAGTAAACTCTGACGTCTTTTTGGTTGTATATGCTTAATTCTATTATCTTGTATTGTAAATATTTTTTTCAGGGTTTTTAACTTTTTTCCTACTAACTTCACATAAAATGCTTACTTCTTGACAATCTGTTAAATAAATTGGGAAAACGCACTTACTATTGAAGACATAAGTGCCAAATCACAAAGGCATATATTAGTATAAGAATTAGTACCACAGGACTACTATTTCATGTATTCATAAATGGCTGCATTACAAATTCATATAATTATGATTGTCTTTGTGAATTGCCCTTTGAATGCCTATTAGTAAAAGTGTAAAGAAGGCTCAGTCTTTTCTATTTTATACTAATTGTATATGATATTTCCTTATATCTTTTTGGGCCAATTCACAAATGTATTAAAGAATGTGTAAAGTATCAGAGGAGTTCTACTTCCCATACTCGTGAACGCATCTGTGAATTGACCCCATAGTACCACCTGATTGCTACCACTAAATTAATTTGTATTTGTGTGAAAGTCCATATCTTTGTGATTCATAAGAGGGTGAGTTTATAATATAAATAAGTAAAGAAGATAGTGCAAGTACAACCATGCTATGTTCCATGCATTGCTGCAAGAGAGTCGTGCTGGTTATATTACAAAGCCTACACTTTCACTGGTACAGAGTAGCCTGACATATTACACAATATCCTTTCATCTTCATTCTAGAATGCACCATGTTTAACTTTGCTTCAAAAATACGTAAACGTTCTCCACACATGTTTGTAAACTTAACAGAGCTTCACACAAAGGGGTCGATTCCGATTCGGGCCGGAAATTTCTCCGACCGAGCCGGACCCGGAGAGATTTCCGACCGAATCGGACCCGTGCAGTCCGACCGAACGAGTACGATGCGTCCGTATGTTATCGGACTCGAGTCGGTCGGACTCCCATTGAAGTCAATGGGAGTCGGTCGTACAACGCGTACGCGGGCTCCCATTGACTCAATGGGTGCGAGTCGGACAAGGGCGCCCCCTACAGCGGGTACGCGGCGAAGCGATTCGCGCCGTACACGCACAGGTAGGGGGGACCCATGGGTCCCCCTGTGTGCGACTCGCGCGGCTCACGCATGCAGGGGGTCCGACACGGACCCCAAAGTACGGCTCCGACAGCTCTTACGAGCCGGACGGCGCGGCTCGGTCGGACTGCTCGCGGCGCGCATCGTACTTACCCGGCCGGGAAACGTCTCCATTGCGCGGTGCGAGTCGAGTCCGAGCGAGTCGGTCGGAGCGGTACGATCCGGGTACGAGTCGGTCGGAGCGGTCGGGTCGCCCGGACGAGTCGGTCGGCGAATTCGCATCGTACTCGCTCGGCCGGACCCGCGTACGATTCGGTCGGGAAAAAGGGCTCCGGATCGGATCCGGTAAAGCCGAATCCTATTCGGAGCCCTACCGGCCGAGATCGGAATCGGCCCCATAGTCTGCAAAATCATACAAACTGCCTTGAATGAGGTGACTGTTAGCAGTTCACACTGCTGAAGCAGTGAGGAACATCAAAGAGCACATGCATAGGGCTAGTGTAGCTGCTCAAGGCTAAAACATGGTCAAGACCACAATCTTCTGGTACTTTTGACAATGATGCTAATGATTCAGAAATACACAACTTGATTATACAGCTACTTCAAAAGTTGCATTGAAGATAAGGTAAGCGCAGAATTGCCAGACATTAGCCTCGGGCAGAGGATCCTTAGGCATGCAGTTGCAGGAGATGCCAGTGAGGGCCTCGAACTGTGTCCTGGGGACTTGCAGATTCAGAGAGTAAGACTCTAGGGAGGAGTGGATGGGAAAGGACTGAGCTCGCGCGGAGATCGCTCTGGGCTATCCCTCGAGCACAGCACTGTCAGACATTCAGCATAAATGAGGTGTACCAGGAATTGATCACACCACCTGCACTTGAGGACAACATCTCAGAAGTCTGCTGCAATAGAACTACAGGAAAGATGCCTGGACTAATCATATATATATATATATATATATTCACTGAAAAAACCATAGGTTTCAGGCAAGTTATAGTTAGAAATTAGCATTTAAAAAACCTTACAAATTCACTGAAAAAACCATAGGTTTTAGGGACAGTTATAGTTAGCTGGACATTGCACTCGTACAAAACCCGTGAAATTCCCCCGTTATAGTTAGTTCAGCTAACTATAACTCGCGCCCATAATGCACTGCTGATGACGTCACATATTACATCACTCATGACATGGTCAGTGACATCACTGATGACATCACTGATGACATCTCAAATGACATCACTGATGACATCATGCAGTGACTGTGTGTTTCTATAAAGTTTAATTATGTTTACTATATATGCCAAGGTGTATTGAATAATGAGTGGGTGTATAAGTGTCTGGATGGATGATTTAGTAGGTGCGTGACTGACTCTATAAGTGAGTGATTAAATGTATCTTAGTAAATGCATGGGTTAGTGACTAAACTGTGTGAATGTCTTTATCCGTCTGTCTGTTGGTGTGTAAGTGGCTGCATGGGTTTGTAAATAGCTACATGAGTGTCTATATGAGTTATTGATTGGTTGCCTGAGTATCTGTATGGGTGCCTGAGTGTTTGTGTGGATGGGGTGTGTGTGACTGCACATAGATGTATCAGTGGGTGATTCACTGGGTGCATGGTTTCAAGAGTGCATCTGTGATGGACTGTATGGGTGGGTGAGTGTGTGTATGGGTGTGTTAGTGAGTGAATGTATATCTCAGTGGTACATGTGTGAGTAACTACATATGTGAAAGGCAGTATATATGTGTGTTGGAGTATATAAATGGGTATAAGTGAGAGTGTGTGATTGTGAGAGTGGCTGTATGGATGAGTGTGTACTTGTATTAGTGATTGTATAAGAGCGTAAGAATGTGCTAGTATTTGTATGAGTAAGTGAGCTGGAGTGTGTATAACTGTATAGGTGAGTAAATGGCAGTGTGATTAATTATTTGCATGACTGACTAGGTGTGTGAGTACCTCTATGGATGAGTGGCGGTGTGTGAGTGTCTATGTAGGTGTATGAGTGCATATGATAGTCCTGTACTGAGTGACCGTAAGTATGAGTGACTGTACAGGTGAGTGAGTGGATGTGTGTGTAGACCTAAGAATCAGTGAGTGGGTATGTAGTTATTGGTGTTGGAGTGTCTATGGTTTTGAGAATGGCAGTCTGTAATTTAGAGTGGGTGTATCAAAAGTTATATTAGGGTGTGAGAAGATGCATGAAATTATCACATGGATGATGTCATGGATGATGTCATCAGTGATGTAATTTGAGATGTCATCAGTGATGTCATCAGTGATGTCACTGACCATGTCATGAGTGATGTAATATGTGACGTCATCAGCAGTGCATTGCGGGGGCGCGAGTTATAGTTAGCTGATCTAACTATAACGGGGGAATTTCACGGGTTTTGTCCGAGTGCAATGTCCAACTAACTATAACTGTCCCTAAAACCTATGGTTTTTTCAGTGAATTAGTAAGGTTTTTTAAATGCTAATTTCTAACTATAACGTGCCTGAAACCTATGGTTTTTTCAGTGAATTTCAAAGGTTTTTAAATGCTAATTCCTAACTATAACATGTCTGAAACCTATGGTTTTTTTCAGTGAATTTCAAAGGTTTTGTAAATGACAATTTTTAAATGTATTAATTGTTATATTTATTTTTTTGATACTGATTTACTACATTTTTTAAACTATTTATTTTTACATTTTTTATTTTTAAATTACATTGTAATTACATTATACATTACATTACAAAATATACTTTCTCAGAATGAATTACTTTAGTTTAAATACTTTGCAAATAGGCAATAGACTTTTAAGTACAGTAGTTACAGTTGTTGCAATGGGCAACACAATTTCAAACACAATGCAACATTGAGCTCAATGTGAATTTCTAGTTAAATGCAATTAGTTACTTTATGGATTACTTTTCTAACCACAGGACTGGATCCTAGATTCAGTCCTGGGACATCTCCTGTAAACAGTTGAGTAAAAGCGTTTTGGTTACAGTAGTGATTTTTAAGGAATATTATTGTATTTTAAAAGTTGACAAAAACTTTTTCACATAGAATCACCAATGTTATCCTATGGGAGGAAATTCACTTAGCAGGTAAGTAGTGTTATCGTTACTTTTTCTTACTCAGTGGTGGATCCTGGATCCAGCACTGGTGCATCTCCTGTAAAGAGTTGAAAGAATGCGTTTAAGTCATACAGGCGATTTTTAAGGAATATTTGTAGTTTGTGAAAATCGACACTTTGAAACTTTTCTGCTGAAAACCAGACAATGGATTCCTATGGAAGGAAATACAAGTTACTGGTAAGTACGGTTAGAATAACTTTTCAGGGTCAGTGCTGGGCTAAAAGATGCAGCACTGGGTTCTCTCCTGATAACAGGTGAGTAAATTGGAATTCAGTAGTTCGGCTGATTTTAGAGGAATATTATAAAGTTCCAAAACTCCACACTTAGAAGAATTTCCAAGTGAAACTAGTCAATGTTAGCGTATGGAAGGAAATTCAAGTTACTGGTAAGTACGTTTAAAATTACTTTTCAGGATCAGTACTGGGCTCAAAGATGCAGCACTGAGGTCTCTCCTGATAACAGGTGAGTAAACCGGAATTCGTAGTTCTGCTGATTTTAGAGGAATATTTGTATGTTTCAAAAATCGACACAGAAACTTTTTCAGCAAAAAGCAGGCAATGATATCCTATGGAAGGAAATTCAAGTTACTGGTAAGTACGGTTAAAATTACTTTTCAGGATCAGTACTGGGCTCAAAGATGCAGCACTGAGGTCTCTCCTGATAACAGGTGAGTAAATCGGAATTCGTAGTTCGGCTGATTTTAGAGGAATATTTGTATGTTTCAAAAATCGACACTTAGAAACTTTTTCAGCAAAAAGCAGGCAATGATATCCTATGGAAGGAAATTCAAGTTACTGGTAAGTACGGTTAAAATTACTTTTCAGGATCAGTACTGGGCTCAAAGATGCAGCACCGAGGTCTCTCCTGATAACAGGTGAGTAAATAGGAATTCGTAGTTCGGCTGATTTTAGAGGAATATTTGCACAATGGTGAAGGAAGGGGGTGGGGCCTGAGGTGACATGTCTGCAAACACGCCCTGTGGCGCGTTTTAAGTTGGAGAATTAATTCCTCCTCAATCTCGAGGGTCCCTAGGGGCCAACTGCCCACCAGATACCTCCAGTATGCGCCAGAGAGCTGCTTTGCAGAGAGGTGTTCAGAGGCCACGCCCCTTTTACAACACTCTGCAACGCAGCTCCGTGGCGCTCACTGGAGGTACCTGGTGGGCTAGTTGGCCCCAGGGACCCTCAGGATTGAAGGGGATTTAATTCCCCATCTTAAAACGCGCCACGGGCCTGTTTGCACACATGTCACCTGGAAGCCCCGCCCCTCCCTTCACCACTGTGCAAACAGCGCCCGTGCGCGCGTTTTAAGTTGGGGATTAAGTCCCCTTGAATCCTGAGGGTCCCTGGAGTCCAACTAGCGCACCATGTAGCTCCAAAAGCGCCACAGAGCTGCGTTGCACAGAGGTGTAAAAAGGGGCGTGGCCTCTGTACACCTCTCTGCAACGCAGCCCCCTGGCGCATACTGGAGATTCCGGGTGGGCTAGTTGGCCCCAGGGACTCCCAGTATTCAAGGGGAATTACTTCCCCTTCTTACAACGCGCCAGGGCGCGTTTGCAGAGTGCTGCAGGGAGGGGCGGGGCCTCCGGCATGATGCCGTTTTTTTATGAGAGGGGGCTGCGTGGCCCCCTTCCCTCGTCCACTTTTGTCCCCGGGGACCCCATCCCCCGGAGCCTGAGGCTGTTCTTTTATTTATTTTAAATTTTTTTTTTAAACGGAAAGGGGGCCGCGTGGCCCCCCTTCCCTGGGCCTGTATTTGCCCAGGGGACCCCATCCCCCGGGGCATGCCCTATTTTTTTTTTTTAAATAAATATTTGGAGGGGGGCTGCGTGGCCCCCCTCCTCAGGCCATTAAAGGCCCCGGGGACCCCATCCCCCGGGGCCGGCCTTTGCGTCCTTCTTTTTTTTTTTTTAATTCCTTTTTTTGGGAGGGGGCTGCGTGGCCCCCCTCCCGGGCCACTAATGGCCCCAGGGACCCCATCCCCGGGGCCTGGCCACACGTTGGGGACCGTGGGGGTCCCCAATCCCACACGGTCCCGCCGGCTCCCTGCGTCCTGCGGGAGCCGGCATTGCTTTTCCATAAGGGGAGCTGCTGACATGCAGCTCCCCTTATGGAAAAGCAATCTGCTTAGCTTCATTGAAGCGAGAGCAGGTTTCCTGCTCTCGCTTCAATGAAGCAGCAAGATTGCAATGACAGGACGGAGCCGCGAGGCTCCCGTCCTGCCATTGCAAACAGCAGTGTCCCGGGGTAGGCACCCGGGACACTGCAGGAGCCGGCCCTGGGGGTGGCGGTCCCCAGGGCCACCACAGGCTCCAGGAGGGGGCCGCACGCCCCCACTTCTGCAAAGCCCCGGGGAGGTAGTGGTCCCCGGGGCTTCGAGAGTCCGAAATGGACCCCATTTTAAATTTGTTAGTGCCCCGGGAGGTGGTGGTCCCGGGCGTGTGGGGGCTGAAGCCCCCACACAGGTATTTAAAATGTAAAAAAAGAAGCCCGGGGGGTGGCGGTCCCTGGGGCTGCGGGAGGGCACAGTGCCCTCCTGCACCATTTTATTAGAAAGCCCCGGGGTGGCGGTCCCGGGGCTTGGGAGCCTTAGAGGCCCCCCATTAACTATAAACCCACCCCCCGCATGCCCCCGGGACTTGGCCCACCCGGGGGCAAAATAGCATCGGGAGACCGCGCTTCGATTTTTTTTTACGGCGGGATTCGCGCACCCTAAGCGCATCCCGCCGATTTTTTTGTTTTTTAAATGCTTTTTTCTGCCCAGGGGTCCTTGTGGGACCCCCTGAGCAGACCTAGGGGGTCAGGGTGTTTCTACCCTGCCCCCTTTGTGCGTTTGCGCACTTGCGATTTTTTATTTTTATCGGCGGGATCCACGCACCCTAAGCGCATCCCGCCGATTAAAAAACAAACAAAAAAAATGCTTTTTTCTGCCCAGGGGGTCTTTGTGGGACCCCCTGAGCAGACCTAGGGGTTCAGGGTGTTTCTACCCTGCCCCCTTTGTGCGTTTTGCGCACTTGTTTCTCTGCCTCGGTTCTACCGAGGGACAAAATGGCTGCCAACACTTCCTGATTTGGAGTGTTGACAGCCAATTAGCTTGCAGCTCGTGATCGGGAGGGTACGCGGACCCTACGCGACCATAGATATATATGTGATTTTACTTTTGATTTTCTCAGCAACTACTGAACGGATTTACACCATTTAACAAAAGGGTTCTTTCTGAACCAAAAACTACCTCTTTGCCAAATTTGGTGTAATTCCGTTCAGCAGTTCGGGCTGTAGCCGTGGCTAAAGTTTCCTATGGGAAAATGAATGGGGAAAACATGTTTTGGGACCCCCCTTTTTTCTCGGCCCCCGCTTGACGAATCACCCCGAAACTTTCAGGGTAGGAGCGGACCGGAGCGGGCCATAAAGTTTGAAAATTTTGCGAAGATTCGTCAACCGACGCAAGAGTTATTTCAAATAGAATGTTGCGGATTTCCTATGGAAAATAGGCCCTAACTATAACTATCTACTGGCGACCGCCAGTAGATAATATATATATATATATATATATATATATATATATATATATATATATATATATATATATATAGTGTAAAATTAAAGAGTAGAAAACCTATAATTACATAAATAAGTATCAGACATAGTCACTACCACACATTCAGTTCAAATCGGATCTAATCAAGAAATATACTTATATATTTGACTTAAAAGCACAAGCAATTGTCCACTTTGGGGCACTTTGAAACAATACAAGGGAGCACAGCGTTAACACCACATCATAGTACCTGTAGGACAATTGTAATTTTGCATTAATAGAACTTAGGAAAATATTTTATTTCAGGTCCCATTCTTTTTATGTTTACTCATTCATTATGCATTTTGAATTGCTTTATCTCTTCTGAGCCCAGCAAGTATTAGTTACTCTGTCCTTTTCTTTGAATTTGTTTTGATCTATGTACCAAAATTCTATAAAATTGGCAATGTTTAAATATGTCTAGATGTAATTAAACATTGCAGTTAAGTTCTGATATCATTTTAAAAATGCAATCAAATACATGATTGCCAAACATACTATTCAGGTCAGGCAGTCCTTATTAATGTATAAATGTTTCCACGATATGGGGCTGAGGATTTGAATAATATTTGGAGTCCCTTCCTTTTGACCCATACTCCCAGCTAGGATATAATTGACAAAAGATGTTAGTGATGGTCCCCCAGTTTGAAGACCCCTGGTCTAAACCCACTAACATACTGTTAGAACTGGGGGTCTCTAGTTGGCAATGGTTTGCACCTTTGTCCAAATAGGGACCCTTGCTTCTAGTCAGGATAAGGGGAAACACTCCTAAAATAACCCCTGCTCACCCCCTGGTAGCTTGGCACGAGCAGACAGGCTTATCTCAGAGGCAGTGTGTAAAGCATTTGTGACCACATACAGTAATACAGTGAAACACTACAGATGGACACCACACAGGTTGTTTATGTAAAAATAAGTAATCTTTATATAGACTTATCACAAGACCCAATAGCAAAAATCCACAATACAGTACTCAAAAATAGACTTAAAATGATAGAGACAGTTCACGTTATCTTCAAAAATAGGATAGTCAATCAAATAAAGCTTGTAGCAACAAATAACTCCACTTGGAGTTATCACGACGTCGTGACCGGTGGAAATCCCAAAGTACGGCGCCGACCGCGAGGTGCGCGGCGTCGGGCCCGAGTCGAGCAGACCCACAAAGAACAGTACCTGGAATTCGATGAAAACAAAGACGGTGCACGGCGTCGGGAGGTGATGCTTCGTTGGCGCCGGCGGCGTCGGTTCCTTACGACCCCAGGGAGGTGATGTCTCGGTTCCTTACTGCAGCGCAGGGAGGTGAGGCGTCGGTTCCTTACTGTGTCGGGGAGGTGACGTCACGGATGGCGGCGAGGCGTCGGTTCACTTACGATGGTGCGGCGTCGATGGATTCGGAGGTCACCCACGTCGAGGATCGGCTCCGCGATGATGAAGCCCTGGCGTCGGTGAAGTCGGGGCTGCGGTGCGAGTCGGGACGGTGCGTCGTGAGCGTCACGAGCGGTGTCCTCGGCTCCGGTGCAGGCAGCGGCCTCGATGACGGCTTCGGAGTCGATGTCGCACGGCGTCGGCAGGCGTCGGGCCTACGGTGCAAGTCGGGCGGTGCGTCGTGCTCTTCACGAGCGGTGCCCACGGCTCGGTGCAGGTTACGGCGTCGCTCGCCGGCGTCGGTGTTGCAATTTCCCTCTGTTAGCAGCTAAAACAGCAGTTCCAGATGCAGGCAAACAGAAGGGGTGAAGTCTTTGTGTCCCTGTGACTTCAGGCAGGAGGCAAGCTCAGTTCAAGCCCTTGGAGATTCCCTTCTTCAAGATGACAAAGCACAGCAAAGTCTTTTCTCCTGTCCTTGGCAGAAAGCAACCACTGCAGGCCAACCCCAATCAGCAAAACAGCACAGGGGCAGTACTCCTCCTTCAGCTTCTCCGGTTCTTCTCCTTGGCAACAGGTTTCTTGATTTCCCAGAAGTGATCTAATTTCCTAGGGGTCTGGGTCCCCTTTATACACCTTTTCCCTTTGTTCTCTGAAGGCAGAGAGGCCTTTGCCTAGTCCAAACCAGTTCTGGTCAGTCCTGGAGCACTTTGTTTTTCTGACTCCTTCTTTCCTTTGAGAGTGAGGGGCAGAGCCATCAGACGCCCGGCAGGAGGTGGAGCCAGCATTGTGGAAGGCAGGCACAGCCCTATTCAGACCCAGGTGCAACTCCTCCCACCCATCCTCCTTCAGGCAGACCTATTCAGCCTAGTGCTGACTCACCCTGCCTCCTGGAATCCCCCAGCCCCTGTCACTCACAAACCCAGACACACAATACACAACCTGAGCAGAGGCAGCTGGATGGTTTAGGCAAGAAAATACCTACTTTCTAAAAGTGGTATTTTCAAACAAAGAATGTTAAAACCAACTTCACTAAAAGATGTATTTTATCATCCTGAGTTCAGGCATACTAAATTCGCTTTTCTACCATGTTCCCTGGGTCAGTTAGGATTATAAGGTGTAACAATCAAACTGCCCATTCTGGCCTATGGAGAACAGGTAGCCTTGCAATAGTGAAAAACGAAAATGGCTGTAATTCACTATTAGGACATGCCACACACACCAGGGCATGTCCTACCTTATACCTACAATGCACCCTGCCCTTGGGCCTACCTTAGGGGTGTCTGATATGAAGATAAGGGAAGGTTTAGGGACTGGCAAGTGGGTGCACTTGCCAGAGTCGACATGGCAGTCACAGACTGCACACAGGCTCTGCAATGGCAGGCCTGAGACACATTTTACAAGCCGCTTCTGTGGGTGGCACAACCAGTGCTGCAAGCCCACCAGCAGCATTGGATTTACAGCCCTGGGCACACGCAGTGCACTGTACTAGGGACTGACAAGTAAACCAATCATCCAATCATGGAGTCACTAATCCATAACAC
>CAWUFW010021001.1:0-133914 GCA_963921515.1 Calotriton arnoldi
CCCGTAGCTGCTCCCTTGACCTTCGCTGACGCCGCCCTTGATCTCTCTTTGTTTCACGACCTGGGCGTTGAGCTGCTGCTGCTTCCCTGGGTCATTCCTGCATCAGCAGGACCATTTCTTCTTTCTTTCACCCTGTGGAGGACCACAACATCCAGGGTGCAACGCGATCCCGCCCAGGTGTACCGGGTCTTGCTAACGAGGGGGAGGCACCTGACCAGCTGTGCGCATAAAGCGCAGCCTCTCCCCCGTAGTGTGGGTCCCGTAGCTGCTCCCTTGACCTTCGCTGACGCCGCCCTTGATCTCTCTTTGTTTCACGACCTGGGCGTTGAGCTGCTGCTGCTTCCCTGGGTCATTCCTGCATCAGCAGGACCATTTCTTCTTTCTTTCACCCTGTGGAGGACCACAACATCCAGGGTGCAACGCGATCCCGCCCAGGTGTACCGGGTCTTGCTAACGAGGGGGAGGCACCTGACCAGCTGTGCGCATAAAGCGCAGCCTCTCCCCCGTAGTGTGGGTCCCGTAGCTGCTCCCTTGACCTTCGCTGACGCCGCCCTTGATCTCTCTTTGTTTCACGACCTGGGCGTTGAGCTGCTGCTGCTTCCCTGGGTCATTCCTGCATCAGCAGGACCATTTCTTCTTTCTTTCACCCTGTGGAGGACCACAACATCCAGGGTGCAACGCGATCCCGCCCAGGTGTACCGGGTCTTGCTAACGAGGGGGAGGCACCTGACCAGCTGTGCGCATAAAGCGCAGCCTCTCCCCCGTAGTGTGGGTCCCGTAGCTGCTCCCTTGACCTTCGCTGACGCCGCCCTTGATCTCTCTTTGTTTCACGACCTGGGCGTTGAGCTGCTGCTGCTTCCTGGGTCATTCCTGCATCAGCAGGACCATTTCTTCTTTCTTTCACCCTGTGGAGGACCACAACATCCAGGGTGCAACGCGATCCCGCCCAGGTGTACCGGGTCTTGCTAACGAGGGGAGGCACCTGTCCAGCTGTGCGCATAAAGCGCAGCCTCTCCCCCGTAGTGTGGGTCCCGTAGCTGCTCCCTTGACCTTCGCTGACGCCGCCCTTGATCTCTCTTTGTTTCACGACCTGGGCGTTGAGCTGCTGCTGCTTCCCTGGGTCATTCCTGCATCAGCAGGACCATTTCTTCTTTCTTTCACCCTGTGGAGGACCACAACATCCAGGGTGCAACGCGATCCCGCCCAGGTGTACCGGGTCTTGCTAACGAGGGGGAGGCACCTGACCAGCTGTGCGCATAAAGCGCAGCCTCTCCCCCGTAGTGTGGGTCCCGTAGCTGCTCCCTTGACCTTCGCTGACGCCGCCCTTGATCTCTCTTTGTTTCACGACCTGGGCGTTGAGCTGCTGCTGCTTCCCTGGGTCATTCCTGCATCAGCAGGACCATTTCTTCTTTCTTTCACCCTGTGGAGGACCACAACATCCAGGGTGCAACGCGATCCCGCCCAGGTGTACCGGGTCTTGCTAACGAGGGGGAGGCACCTGACCAGCTGTGCGCATAAAGCGCAGCCTCTCCCCCCGTAGTGTGGGTCCCGTAGCTGCTCCCTTGACCTTCGCTGACGCCGCCCTTGATCTCTCTTTGTTTCACGACCTGGGCGTTGAGCTGCTGCTGCTTCCCTGGGTCATTCCTGCATCAGCAGGACCATTTCTTCTTTCTTTCACCCTCTGGAGGACCACAACATCCAGGGTGCAACGCGATCCCGCCCAGGTGTACCGGGTCTTGCTAACGAGGGGGAGGCACCTGACCAGCTGTGCGCATAAAGCGCAGCCTCTACCCCCGCAGCGCGGGACGTGCGCGGGACGTGCCGTGCGAAACCCGGGCCAAGGGCGGGCCCGTCTGAGACCGTCCGAGACCGACCGAGGTTGGGTTGGGCTACTCCCCTGAAAATTTGTTTTATGTAAGTCGATTGCTTCTGTGGAAACATATGTATTCATTAAGCGTATTGTCTTTTGGTGGGTTTTCCGGTCTCTCGGGAGCTATTAATATCAATTGTAAGTTCAAACTCTTTTAGCATATTGTGGACTTTGTTTGTTTGTTTATCCTACTTATTTGATTGTTTATTTATAACTAGACTTAGGGTACTCCCCCAACGTAAATTGCTATGGGAAAGGATAAGGCCCCGCTCACGAAGCCAATAACCAGACAGAAAACTCTTGCCCGCCCGTCGACACCTAAATCCACAGCAATCGACAAAATGCTACAGCAAGCAATAGGTGTCGTCTCCAGTGAGATCGAACGCACTGAGAGACGCCTCTCCCTTACACCGATTTTACCTAGGCTTACAGTTATTACGGAGTCAGTAGTTCCAAATCCCCCACTTCAACTAGACTCTTTGCTCTCCTTGGATACATCACTCGCACAGGCAAATACAGCTATGGAGACCCCTAGTAAAACACCCATGAGGGGGGGGGCAAAAAGAAAGGGACCCTATCGAAAACACAAAAATCAAAGGGGAGGGAAACAAGGGAATCAACTACCAGAGGTGGCGCTTAACTTATCATCAAATGTTAATACACACAGTGACAGAAGCAATAAACCCATGGAGCCACCGACTTGGGCTTTAAACTTGGTAGAAGAACTCAAAACCCACTTCGAGCTGCTCATTAAACATGAGCTCGAATCCACAATGATTTGCATTAATAAGCTACTTTCTCTGGTTACGTCTTGGGGTAGTAAAATTGAGGCTATTTGGCTTGCTACTCAACCAACAAATACCCTGGTCTCGGTTAGAACAACCCAAACCCTACCAAATTCTGAAACACTACCTGTATTAACTGTGCCTCCTTCCCTTGAAGGCCAAACTCCACTAGTATCATCTGCACATTCACCAGCTCTGGTGGAGCCCATCCTCCCATCCCAAAACTGTCAGGGTCCTGCTTTATCCCTCCAGAGGATGACTAACACTATAGCAAAATCACAAGACACTAGGGCGGTGACATCCACTGAGGGTCCAACAATGCAGCATCACGCTTCTAAAAACTCCAAAGGGAATAATGAAGGGGAGTCTTCGTACCCTAATCGGAGGCAAACTAATTCACCTTTGCCATGCATAGATTTGCCTCCAGCTTCCACCCCATATGTTGTTGTACTATCAGGGGTTCCAGAGCTAGATTTAGGATGTGTGGAGACCTACCCTGAATTAAAAAACAAAGCCATTCATTGGTTAAATAAAAATAGACCCATTCCTCACCAGTTACATGGCGAAATGTTATTCGCACGTAGGGTTAGTTGGGTGGGGCAGAGACAGAAAGATATTAAGGGAGATTGTGTTGTGATTAATTTTAGAGACAGTAGGGTGGTAGAGCACATTTTAGAATGGTGCCAGTCAGGGATGAGCCGTGGTATCCAGACACTTCCTCTGAGATATTTTTATCCCCCTAGCCCCTTGTTGGAGAGAATGGGAATTGTGTATAAAAAATGGGAACCAAGATTAGATGTAGGAAGCGTATCAAACAGGGGTTGGGGTCCTGATCCCATCTCATCATTTAATATCCCTGTTAGTAATAGGTACAGCTCCTTAGAGTTGGTTGATTGACTAATTCCTTCCCCTGACCACCTGTTTGGTATAGGCACCCATACAGCTATGCCACAAAGCCAAGAGAGTTCTGAGCAGTTAAGCCCTGATAGATTGGTTCCCACTGACCATCAAATAGGAACAAATGAAGAGAATACTCCAGGGACTAGTATTCAATGTGCACTCTTTAGTGTATCTGGAGCTCTCTATGCTAGGACACAGGCCAAGGAGGTGACCCAACAGCAACAACAAGCACTACAACTAGAGAGGGATCCTATGCCCATATTGACAGGTAATGCAGAAAATGTGCAGAATCTTAAGATCGTCTCCTGGAATGTAGCAGGCCTAATTGCAAAAATGGAGCTCCCTGATTGGGGAGCATTTATAGATTCTCATGAAGTATGTCTCTTCCAGGAAACGTGGGCTACAATGGAATTGCATAGGGTGGGATATGTAACCTATTGTATTCCAGCTTTTCAGGGGCCTAGGGGGAGACCCTCAGGAGGATTACGTATTTGGGTGGGAATTAATCTAGGATGTACTATTAAGTCGATAGATACGTCCTCCCCTGACATCTTGTGTATTCTCCTCACGATAGAAAATTTTCCCAAGCTGGCCATTATTAATATTTACTCTCGTCCTGTGAGGTATGGGTCAACCTCACAGACTCTTGATTCTCTTTTATCATTTCTTTCCACCTTACCTGTGTCTACGAAAGTGATAATCGGAGGAGATTTTAACTGCCATTTTGAACCCCTTAATGGTATTGCTACCACTATTTCTAGTGAGGAAGATTCCGTCTGGTCAATCCCAGAATGCAACTCTTATGCGACAAGAGGATGGAGTCCTCTTGTCCTACAAATGAACACCCTTATACTTAGCCATTCGCTTAGGGCATGTAATGGTCGTTTTCCCTCTGATAGCCCAGGTAACTATACATTTAAAAAATTGGGACAGGCTTCTATAATCGACTACATTTTAGTCGATGTTGAAATATGGCATAGGATTTTGAACTTTGCAGTCCATTCTAGATCCGAGAGTGACCATAACCCTCTGGTCTTAACCCTAGACCATCTGCAGAATAAAGAGCACCAAGATATGCCACAACAATCCCCCTCGAATTTAATAGCAACCGAGGGGGCAGAAGAGTACGTTGGGCAACACTAGCACAAACATCAGAAAAAATGGCTACTATGTACGATCAAATCATCCCATTCCTAGTAACTGCATTTACTGCTTCACAAAACAATGATGCATTAGTATCCCTACGGGTGATAGGTAAGAACCATCAAGACCTGGTCTCAAATTTGGCTGAATTTTTCTATAATGGTAGGAGTTCCGCCAGCTCTGACTTAAAACCTAAAAATCCCTGGTACACCAAGGTGTGCAGGGCAGCCAAAAGTGCTCTGTTACTGGCGATCAGGGAAGGTGATAGTTCCGTCATTAAAGTATCCAGAGTGCATTATAAAAACACTCTTGCTGTAGCGAAAGCTGAATGGGAGTCAGACAGATGGGATGCAATAAAGAAAGCATTAGAAGCTAGGGATATGAGAACTTTTGGAACCTAATTAAAACGGGTAAACCAGAAGGTAACTCGGCCATACAACCAAATTTGGGGGCTGAAGTTTGGAGATCCCATTTTAAAGCTCTATATGCTAAGTCCATGGCTAGAGATAAGGATGGTGGGGCCCCAGATCCTGATGAAACTGACGCCAATAAGAACTGTCTACCTCTGTGCACATTGGCAGAGGTCTCCCTGGCTTTAACTAAACTGCTACCAAACAAGGCCCCAGGGTTGGATAGGATCCCTGGAGATCTTTTTAGGAATGAACAAGCAATTTGGGCCCCCTACTTGCAGATTCTATTTAATGCTATCATTTGTGGCATGGCACTCCCTCCAACTTGGGCTGGGGCCGAAATAATTCCTATTTATAAAAAAGGTTCCCCGTTAAATCCTGCAAACTACCGCCTAATAAGTCTAATTGATGTCACCCAGAAGATATTTGCCTGTGTCCTTTTGGGTCGACTGCAACTGTGAATAGATAAGATGACAGTCTTAACACCATTACAAGCTGGTTTTAGGTCTAAAACGTCAACTATTGACCAACTATTTAGGTTGCAGTTGATCCTTTGGAAAACGGTTATCTTGGAGGGTGGCAGCCTCTATTTAACCTTCGTGGACCTTAAGTCCGCGTTTGATATGGTTCGGCGCGACCAGTTACGGGCCATTCTTCTAGATATGGGTGCTCCAGTTTATCTTTGCCACCTTTTGAAGCGCCTTCACGAAGGCACTTATGCAAGGATAAGGTATGGTAGGAACGGGGAACTGACAGCTCCATTTCCGGTCGAGAAGGGGGTGAGACAGGGTTGTGTCTTGGCACCGACCCTGTTCTCCCTCTTTCTAAATGGCTTAATTGAAACCCTACTTTTGGTTAAAGATATAGATTCTCCAAGGTTAGCCAATCGTAAAATGCCTGCCCTAATGTTTGCAGATGACACACTCCTCTTATCCAAGTCCCCTATGGGTATGCAGCGTGTACTGGATGAATTTAGTCTATTCTGTAAGAGAAGAGATCTGGAGATTAATCTCCAGAAGACTAAGTTTATGGTCTTTGGTGCTAAAACTAGAAATTGCCCTCATCCTCGTTTGGACGGTAGATCTTTAGAGCGCGTGACTACCTTTGATTACTTGGGACTCACATTAAATGACACAATGGAGTGGGAGACTCAAGTAAAGAAAGCAGATCTTAAATTAATACAGTCAACAGGGGGAATTTTGAAAGTATACAAAAACTCTACCCTTAAAGTTTTTGGTCCCCCAGTTGAAATTTACAAAACCCAGGCGAGGGGAGCTACGCTATATGGTGCCGAACTCTGGGGTTGTTGTTTGCCAAGCAATTTGATAAAAACTGAGAACACCTTCATTAGGCAGCTGACGGGTCTTCCCAAAAGTACACCTCTAATTCCACTTAGGATGGATTTGGGTATGGATCCAATAGCTGATTTAATTGCCTCCCGCCCTCTTCAACATTGGCGACGGCTTTGGAGCACGCCGGAGCTAGAAACATACAGGGAGGAACTGAAGGACTTCTTGTCTACTTTGGGAGCTGGCAATCTACCATGGTTCACCTATATTAGGAACACGTGCCACCAAATGGGGTGGGCTAATATGTGGTCAACTCCAGAAGTGACTTGTCCTGCTATCCCAAAAAATCTTTAACCATCGCTTTTAAAAATCACAAATTGGCCCAAATTATCCAGAGTTTAGAATCCTCATCTCTAACCTCCAGGTTCCTGGACGTTAAGCAACAATACTCTCTAGAGCCTGCCTTGGATAGCATCCAATTATTTATGGCAAAGAAATTGTTCTTACAATTTAGGTATGGGACGCTCCCGTTGCGGGCTTTTACTAACAAATGGAAGGGAGCAATAAAACAAGAATGCCCGGGATGCACCCACCCAGAAGAAACAGAACTTCACGTCATTTTTTTCTGTCCCGCATATAGCAGGCCAAGGTCTAAGTGGGTATTCCAGTTATGTAGGAACCTGGGGATTAGAGATTACATTGAGGTGTTTAGGCTCTTTAAATACGAGATGCAGCCATTACTTGTAACTGTTATTTCAAGATTTTTATTTGCGATGTGGAATATACGTAGAGGCATTATAAAGTCAAAAGAGCTAGGTAATAATATTAATCTGCTTCTCCCCAGATAAGCCACCGTATTTGTGTGTTTCTTTTTATAAATGAGAAAAATTCATTCACAATGCCATTCTGGACAAGTGGTTTTAATGCTTCAATGTTTTTAATCAATTTTTAATTTTTAATTAATTTTAACGTAAATGTTCTTTCCTTGTGAAGGCTAGAATGTAATAGTCAAAATTATTCATCTAAAGTCTTTTTTAAATTTTTAACTATTATATGTCACTTGATACCAGACGATGTATTTATCTGTTGCCTACTAAATGATGACCCAGACCTGGTGCTAGGATTAATTTTTTTTGCATCTGTGTAGCCTATTAATGAATTTCTGCTAAATACTACTGTATTTTCTTGCCAATCATACTTGATGTTAAGCCCAATTTTTTCTCTCTTTTTTCTTGTTTTTTTATTTTTTATTTTTTTTTATTATGTAACAATCTTTTTAAAAAAAAAGGAGAAGAGGAAAATGTGTTGTATAATTGTGCTTTTATGGCTGTGTAGCCGAAATAAAGTTTTATTTGACTTGACTTGACATACCCACTCACTGATTCTTAGGTCTACACACACATCCACTCACTCACCCGTACAGTCACTCATACTTAGTCACTCAGTACAGGACTATCATATGCACTCATACACCTATATAAACACTCACACACCGCCACTCATCCATAGAGGTACTCACACACCTAGTCAGTCATGCAAAAACTTAATCACACACCCATTTACTCACCTATACAGTTATACACACCAGCTCACTTACTCATACAAATACTAGCACATTCTTACGCTCTTATACAATCACTGATACAAGTACACACTCATCCATACAGCCACTCTCACAATCACACACTCTCACTTATAGCCATTTATATACTCCAACACACATATATACTGCCTTTCACATATGTAGTTACTCACACATGTACCACTGAGATATACATTCAATCACTAACACACCCATACACACACTCACCCACCCATACAGTCCATCACAGATGCACTCTTGAAACCATGCACCCAGTGAATCACCAACTCACACATCTATGCACAGAGTCACACACACCCCACCCACACAAACACTCAGGCACCCATACAGATACTCAGACAATCAATCAATAACCCATGTAGACACTCATGTAGCTATTCAGAAAGCCATGCAGCCGCTTACAAACCAACAGACAGACGGATACAGACATTCACACAGTTTAGTCACTAACCCATGCATTCAGTAAGATACATTTAATCACTCACTTGTAGAGTCAGTCACTCACGTACTAAATCATCCATTCAGACACTTATATACCCACTCATTCTTCAATACGCCTTTCCCTATATATATTAAACATATTTAAACTTTACAGAAACACACAGTCACTGGATGATGTCATCAGTGATGTCATTTGAGATGTCATCAGTGATGTCATCAGTGATGTCACTGACCATGTCATGAGTGATGTAATATGTAACGTCATCAGCAGTGCATTGCGGGGGCGCGAGTTATAGTTAGCTGAACTAACTATAACGGGGGAATTTCTATGGTTTTGTACGAGTGAAATGTCCAACTAACTATAACTGTCCCTAAAACCTATGGTTTTTTCAGTGAATATATATATATATACACATATATAGGGCGGGGCAGAATAGTATTTAGTCCACACAGCTGCTGGGACTTTGAGCATACAGCCAGTGATCAAGGGCATGGAGCCCGAAACGCGTATGGCGCTTCTGATGGAGGGGTAAATGCGCTGTGCCTGCTGCCCACAATAAATGAAGGAGAATTTCCATCTGTGTCGGCGTTTCTATGCAGGGCAACCTGAGCAGGGCAACCTGGTGTTTTGGACATATATACATATATATATATATGCAAAGCTGATCCCTGCAATCCTGGCAGGAAAAAACGAGCCACTCCAGTTTCAAGGCTGCAAAGTGTTACAGGTTTATTTGCGGCAACAGAAACGGCGCGTTTATATATATAGACACCACACGCCAGATCGGTAACCTACCTCTAACCACTACTAACCAAGTTCTGTCCATTGAAGATATATCTACATTAAATGTAATGCAAGAACTCAGTAATTCAGACTCACCTATCTTTACTAACGAAGACGGTGATCCGTTTGATCCCAGACACATAGACACTATTCCCACTACCTTTGGCATAACAACAAATGAATCTGACAGTACCAATTTCAGGGCAACATCTAAATTTGTACCATCTATGACAAAAGACAACATTGATGTCTTTGGGGAAGGAGTGGCACTTGACTTACTCAATCTGACTACCCGGAAATCCCCGTGTACTAATATGACTAATAAACAATGGCAGATTATTAAAAATCTCCAAATCGACAAGAATCTGATTATAAAGCCCTCCGATAAAGGGGGTAATGTTGTCTTGATGACCCGAGAGCGGTACATTAAAGAAGCTAATCGCCAACTGAATGACAGAACATGTTACGCCAAAGTCCATAAATCCTATCTCACTAATCTCATTTTGAGACATAAGACACTCATCCAGGGCTGGTATGACAAACAACTCCTGAATTGGGACGAGAGGAAATTTCTCCTCAAAGAGTCCCCCACGACTCCTACTTTTTATCTGTTACCCAAAATTCATAAAAACGCATTAGACCCACCGGGACAACCTATTGTTTCGTCCAAAGAAAGTCCTCTTGAAAATACATCTATCTTTGTTGATCACTTTCTCTTCCCTTTTGTCATCAAACTGAAATCTTACATTAGGGATACCAAAGATTTTTTACAGAAAATCAATAACATCAGGCTCAAGGAGAAACATTGGCTCGTGGTGCTTGATGTTGAGAGCCTTTATACCAGCATTAGACACCATGATGGATTGAAGGCCTGCCAGTTTTTCCTTCAATCACGCAATTTGCACTTTCTGGAGCATACCCATATGATTCTATCATTAATTGAATTATGTCTTAATGAGAATGTTTTTTTGTTTGAAAATGAGTCTTACAGACAGTTACAAGGGACTTCCATGGGCACCTGCTTCGCTCCCGGTTACGCCAATCTTTTGGTGGGCTGGTGGGAAAAGCAGCTGCTCTGGAATGAAAAAACTGAACATTGGATTTACAACGTGCAATCGTGGCTAAGATATATTGACGATATCTTTTTTCTGTGGGAAGGTGATGAGGATGATTTAAAGTTGTTTATAAATGCAATCAATGAGAACAACCGTAATCTGAAATTTACTATGCATCACAGCAAAACATCGGTCGACTTTCTTGATCTAAAATTGAAAGTTGAGGGTAACTACATTAACACTGAATTGTTCAGAAAAGAAACTGCGGGCAACTCGATTTTACACTCTACGAGTTGCCATCCACCTTGTTTCCATTGGGGGATACCAAATGGAGAATTTTTAAGAGCAAAACGTAACTGTAGCAATGTGTCTGACTTTGAGCGTACTAAAACAGGGATGATCCAACGCTTCAGAGCGAGAGGGTACCCCCATAAAGCTCTCAAACAAGCTCTCAAACAAGCAGAAACCTGGGTGAGATTGGTGAGTAGGGAAGATGCCTTGTTTAAACCCCCTAGAATTCAAAATATTACTTCACAGGAACATGAACCTATCCATTTCATTACGAAATACAATAGCCAGGCAGCAGCCCTACGCAAAATTCTGAAATCCAGGTGGGGGATACTGAGGCAAGATCCCATACTTCACAATGTAGTAGGCACAAATCCTTCCATTACATACAAAAGAGGTGCATCCCTTAAAGACTTACTTGTTCAAAGCCACCTCCCACCCAAAGAAACCATTTGGCTGAAACAAATAAAAGGATTCCGAAAGTGTGGTAAATGCAAGGCGTGCCGTAACAGTGAGAACACAACTCAAGTAACACTCGAGAGAATAGGGAGGAATTGGATAATTCCCAAACTCATTACCTGTACCACTGATTTTGTAGTATATGTCATCACATGTCCGTGTAATCTTTGGTATATAGGCTCTACCACATTTCCCGTAAAAAACAAATTCTAGAACACTGGAGAGCCATCACGAACAAAGATGTAAGTTATAGTACAGGAAAACACTTTGCGGACAAACACAATGCAGACTGGACCAAAGCTAAATTCTTTGGTCTGGATACTATCTTACCACACCAGAGAGGGGGTAATAGAATAGCAGCTTTGCGTAGATTAGAATGCAGGTTCATCTTACAGGTAGGTACCAAATTTCCCAATGGGCTCAACCTCGACGAGGAAATGCACTCTCATCTCTAGAACCGCATCATAATGAACTTTAAACCAATTGATACTCTGCAAGCCTCCATGCTTTTATTCTTTGTTTTTCTGTAAATAAGAATATTGTATGCACTTTCATTGTTTTTTCTTTCTGTATCACCGTTATTGTTGGGCTTTTATCATGCTGTAATGTAGTGCATGTTGCAATAGTCTATTGACATTGAAGAGTCATAATCCATTGTATTGATCATACTTCTTTGTTAACATTACAGGCAACATTAGTAATAAAGGACCCTGGGTTCCAGCTTATACACAGGTTATAATTTTAAGAGCACGGATGCGTCTTGATGTTCTCATGAACACATCTCGCCCTTACCTAGTTGGTCCACATGACATGATTGGGTACTATACCCCCTATGTTGTCTAGATTGGATGATTGCTGACATTAGTAAATGGTTGGTATTAAGTACATCTATGCTGTATTAAGAGATATGTTACTGATGAGTGTTTCATGTGTATGGGTACTATACCCTTAAGAGTATGACTTAATTCTTTATGTTGAATTGCAACTGTGAGACTGTACATATACTGGATACAAATGTTATGCCTGTTTTAATTTGAATTAAGAAATTTACTGTTAATACCTTTTGTATCACGACTAGAATGTATTGAAAGAAAGTTTAGTGCACGTTTTTCACTTAGTATTTCTTTTGTGTTTACGTTTTACAACACGTCACAACTGATTATGTTCCCTTTAAAACTCCATGACCCCGGCTGGGAGTCATGTGAACAAGACCGCTTGTGCGGTTGAAACGCGTCTTTTCTGTCTGAAAATAAAATACTCTGCAACCTACCGGAGTGGCTCGTGTATCCTCGTTCCAAGTGTGGGGATCTTTCGTGGGAAATATATATATATATATATATATATATATATATATATATATATATATATATGTATATATTACCTACTGCCTACTGGCGGTCACCAGTAGGTAGTTATAGTTAGGACCTCGTGTCCATAGGAAAAGCGTTTTGATTTGCCAATATCTTTGGCGTAGTTTGACGAATCTTCTAGAAATTTTCAAAACTAATAGGGCGCTCCGTTCATATCCTGTCTTGAAAGTTTCAGGTGATTCGTCAAGTGGGGATGAGAAAAATGGGGGGTCCCAAAACGCATTTGCCATGTTAATTTCTATAGGAAACTTTTGTCGCAGCTACAGCCTGAAATGTTGAACGGAATTACACTAAATTTGGTAGAAAGGTAGCTCTTGGTCCAGGGTGCACTCTTTGCTTTAAATGGTGTAAATTTGTTTAGTAGTACCTGAGAAATTCCTATTTTTAGAAAAATTACTATCTGGTGGCCGCGGTGGATCCGCGAACCCTCCCGATCACGAGCTTGAATCTGATTGGCTGCCAACACTTCAAACCAGGAAGTGTTGGCAGCCGTCTTGTGGCTCGGTTGAACGCAGTCACAAGAAAAACAGTAAAAAACAAGAAAAGGGGGCAGGGTAGAAACACCCTGACCCCCTAGGCCTGCTCAGGGGGTCCCACAGGAACCACAAGGGCCAAGAAAAGCATTTTTTTAAAAATATTTTCAGTGGGATTTGCTTAGGGTCCACGAATCCCGCCCAAAAAGTAAAAAAAATGAAGCACGGTCACCTGTGCTTTGTTTAATTAAGCCCCCGGGTGGGCCAGGTCCCGGGAGCATTGGTAAAATGTTATGCGGTGGCCCTGTGGGGCTCCCGCAGCACCAGGGACTGCCACCTCCCTGGGGCTTTGTTTATAATATTAATATGCGGGAGCACACGGCCCCTCCGCAGTCCTGAGGACTGCCACCTCCCGAGGGCTGTAAATAAAAATAAAAGGCATGGGGGGCTCCTGACCACCCCCATTCTGCCCTGGGACCACAACCTCCCCAGGGCATAGATTATGCAAATGCAGGGGTCCGTTGCGGAAACCCAGCCCGGGGACCACTACCTCCTTGGGGCTTTACATATGTTGGGAGGGGGCCACTCATGGAGCTCTAGATGGCCCTGGGGACTGCCACCCCCTAGGGCCAGCTCCAGCAATATCCCAGGCTGCCCACCTCTGGGACATTGCAGTTTGCTATGGCAGGGCACAAGCACTGCTCCCGCCCTGCCATAGCAAACTTCTGCTTCGCTTCATGGAAGCGAAAGCAGGAAAACTGCTCTCGCTTCCATGAAGCGAAGCAGATTTGCTTTTGGGCATAGGGAGCTGCATCATTGCATCTCCCTTTGTCCAAAAGCAATGCCGGCTCCCGTAGGAGACGGGGAGCCGGCAGGGACCACGGGGCATTGGGGCTCCCCTGCGGTCACCAACACAGAGGCAATGCCCCGGGAGATGGAGTCCCTGGGGCTGAAAATGACCAGTGAGGAGGGCCTCTCACCCCCCTCCCCTTTTAAATAAAAAAAAATAATAATAAGGCCAGGCCCAGAGGGCCCCCTCCTCTTAAAAAAAATAATAATAAATATAGGCCTAGCCCTGGGTGGATGGGGTCCCGGGGCCATAATTGGCCTTGGGAGGGGGCCGCGCCCCTCCCTTTTCAATATACATAGATATTTTATTAAATGGCTCAGCGCCTCGCTTGCCTCTGTCTCCACCCCTGTTCCATCTTTCTTCACCTTGTTTGCCTGTTTGTGCAACGTTCTTCCTTCTTTCTGCAGTTGTCTTGCCTCCTTCTGCACCTCTGTTGCTTCTTTCTGCACTTCCCTTGCCTCTTTCTGCACCCCTCTATCCTTTTTCTGCACCCATGTTGCTTCTTTCTGCACCTCTCTTGGTTGTTTCTGTACCTCTCTTGCTTCTTTCTGTACCCCTCTTGCCTCTTTCTGCACCCCTCTCCCCTCTTTCTGCACCTTTCTTGCCTCTTTCTGCACCTCTATTGCCTCTGTCTGCAATTCTCTTGCTTCTTTCTGCACCGCTGTTGTTTTTTCTGCACTCCTTTTCCTTCTTTCTGCACCTCTATTGCTTCTTTCTGCACCCCTGTTGCCTCTTTCTGCACTCAACTACCCTCTTTCTGCACATCTCTTGTCTCTTTGTGCACCTCTCTTGTCTCTTTGTGCACCTCTCTTGCTTTTTTCTACACCTCTCTTCCTTCTTTCTGCACCTCTGTTTCTTCTTTCAGCACTTCTCTTGCCTCTTTCTGCATACCTCTTGACACTTTCTGCACTTCTGTTGCTTCGTTCTGCACTTCTCTTGCTTTTTTCTGTACCTCTCTTGCTTCTTTCTGCACCCTTCTTCCCTCTTTCTGCATTTCTCTTGCCTCCTTCTGCAGTTCTCTTGCCTCTTTCTGCACCTCTGTTGCTTCTTTCTGCACCTTGTTTGCCTCTTTCGCCAATCCTATTGCCTTTTTTTGCACCTCTGTTGGTTCTTTCTGTACTATTATTGCTTCTTTTGGCACCTCTCTTGCAAATTTATGCATACCTCTTGCCTCTTTCTGCACCCATCTTCCCTTTTTTCCCCACCTCTCTTCCCTCTGTCTGAACCCCTGTTCCATTTTTCTGCAACTTGTTTGCCTGTTTGTGCAACTTTCTTGCCTCTTTCTGAAGTTCTCTTGCCTCCTTCTGCACCTCTGTTGCTTCTTTGTTAATTTCTTTTGCCTTTTTCTGCACCCCTCTTGTCTCTTTCTGCACCCCTGTTGCTTCTTTCTGCACTTCTCTTGCTTCTTTCAGTACCTGGTGGTGGGGTGATGATGTCCGCTTGTGTCCTGAGGACCTCAGGACTGAAGTGGACTTCATCCCCCAAGCAGCAGTGCGCCAGGAGGCGTGTTTGCCGAGTGGTGTAAAAAGGAGGCGTGACCTCTGATCACTCTCAGCAATACAGCTGTTTGATGCTTATTAGAGGTAACAGGTGGGCTAGTTGACCCCCAAAGATGTCCGTGGGGGCCAACTAACCCTCCTGTTACCTCCAGTAAGTCCCACACAGTGGGATTGCTTAGAGGTCTTTGGAGGCCATTCACTCTTTCTCAACCTCTCTGCAAATGTGCCTCCTGACACACTACTGGTTGGGGGATGGCAAGGGGACTTTATCCCCCAACCAAGAGCACACCAGGTGGCACGTTTGCAGAGTGGTGGAGAAAGGGGATGTGGCCTGTGTCTACCTCTCAGCAATCCCACTGTGTAGGGCTTACTGGAGGCAACAGGTAGGATTGTTGGCCCCTAAGGACCATCAGTAGTGAAGGGGACTTCAATCCCCATCCAAGAGCGTGCCAGGGAGCACGTTTGCAGAGTGGTGAGCAAAGGGGGCGCGGCCCGCTATGAGAACTTAGCAATCCTGCTGTGTGGGACTTACTGGAGGTAAAAGGAGGGTCCGTGGGGGCCAACTACCCCTCCTGTTACATCTGAATGCAGGGTTTTTAATAAATCAGGGAGAATGGCGCACGGACAAATACGCGTGGTGTGAATATGCTACAATGTGTACGGTGCTGCCAGGTCGGGGGAACTACCCTATAACCCCCGTTGGTGTATGAGTCAAATAACCCACACTGGAATTTGAGAAAACAGTCCCGGGCACACGTATTGAGGATATAAATGGAACAAGGAGTCTCTTTAAAGATCAAAATGCTTGGGTCGACACCAGATGGGGATCTAGGAGGACAAGTCTGGCCCTGTGTAGAGACGTGACCTGGAGGTCAAACAGCCTAAAATTAAAACCTGGGTAAATCACGATGGAAGGAGTCCTGGTGATAGAAGCAAGGTGGCGGGTGCGCCGGACAGATATCAGCGTGGTGTATGCCGAAGGAGACTGGTCTCGTCTGTGTAACCGGATGCTTCTATCACCAGGACTCCTTCCATCGTGATTTACCCAGGTTTTAATTTTATCCTGCCATCTCACGGCTTTCCTGCCTTTACTCTCCCTCGATACGGACACTGGATGGTCACCTGGTTCTGTTATTCAGGGCGCACCCGCCCTTGCTCGCCTCCACAGGCTGTTTGACCTCCAGGTCACGTCTCTACACAGGGCCAGACTTGTCCTCCTAGATCCCCCGACCAGGCAATTCATTTTTTACTGGCCTTGTGGAACCATATTCCTTTTACCCAGCCATTCTGGCATTTACTCGTCACTGTCAATACAGCCCTGAAGAGTCACGGGATCTTTCCCGTATGACGAAACACGTGTCGGCTGGTTGCTCTCTTTTGATGTTGCCTTATTAAAAATCTTTTAACAATTACTCTGGTGTCGACCCAAGCATTTTGATCTTTAAAGAGACTCCTTGTTCCATTTATATCCTCAATACGTGTGCCCGGGACTGTTTTCTCATACCCCTCCTGTTACCTCCAGTAAGTCCCACACAGTGGGATTGCTAAGAGGTCTTCGGAGCCCACGCTCCCTTTCTCAACCAGTTTGCAAACGCGCCTCCTGGCACACTACTGGTTAGGGGATGAAGACCACTTTACTCCTGAGGGACTTTGGGGGCCAAGAAGCCCTCCTGTTACCTCCTGTAAGTCCTACCCTGCGGAATTCCTGAACACTGGTCAGAGGCCCAGCCCCATTTCTCCACCACTCTGCAAACATGACTACTAGTTAAAGAAGCATTTGCAATGTAATAGGTTTCGCATTTGCGAGAGATAGAGCTAATGGCGTTGCAAATGTAAAAGTTTTTTACTAATGTTTTTGGTAGTGGAGTGGATGTACGTTGTGTGAAGTGGAATTATGTGGTATGTTGTGCTGTGAAATTATGTGGATAGAAAGTATGTTGTATTTAGTGTATAGGAATTATGTAGAGTGGGATTATGTGTTATGGAGAGTAAATAGTATGTGGTATGGTAGACTGTGTTGTGGAGTGGTAACCTCAGGTTTAGCCTTGCTCATTTCCATAGAAGCTAAACTATAAACTCAATGAGACAAAAAAAAAGAAGGAGCCACAGAGGAGCACTTCTGGACCTAGTCAGAGGCATGAACAGGGCCACTGGAATTATACGACTGTTCGGCTGCACCGATTTTCGCATAATTTTACATTTTCCGCATTTGCCACATAATCCATCATCTGCTGCATAATCTGCAGATTTGAACAAAAAAACATTGTTTCTAGCTCAAACGGCTCAAATGTTACCAAAAATGCAGCGACAAGTGTTACAGCGTGGTGGAAGGCCCTTTGCAAAGCTGGAATGGTCACCTGTTACTTATTGCTAAATGTGGGTGTTAAATTGGTATTAATGGTGGGCAAACCACTCTTGCTTCTTTCTGCGCCTCTCTTGCCTCTTTCTGCACCTCTCTTGCTTCTTTCTGCATCTCTCTTGCCTTTTTCTGCACCTCGCTTGCTTCTTTCTGCATCTATCTTGCCTCTTTCGGAACCCCTCTTCCCTCTTTCTGCACCTCTCTTGACTGTTTCTGCACCTCTCTTGCCTCTTTGTGTACTACTCTTTTTTTTGTCTTTTTTTTCTTTGTCCTCATTTGCCTCTAAAAACCATTATTCCACTTGCACATTTGGATGGAGTGTCCTACCCTTATGTGCTGGAAGGAAGAGAAAGAAGATTTTTTGTGGGTTACAAACTATGCGGCCCTCGGATTTAACCACCCTCTTCTACAGTTCACTTTTTCTCTTCCCACCCGCTCCCATTTATCTGGAAAAGAGCGGGGAAAAAAAGGCAAAAGTGCCAGTCGAGGCAGAGAAGGCTTAATCATCGGACCCCTAGTTTTTGTTTACTCAGCCTTGTTGCTCACACCAACTAAGCATGGGAAGCCAAAAATCATGGTTCCTAAATCCCAACATATCCAGTCTAGCAATATGCTTTACAGAGTGAATCCAATCATCAAAGCTAGGAGAAGCCATGGCCACCCATTGTTTACATATTTCCCTGCGAACCACTAGCGCACAGTAAAAGATCAACCGTGCCTGGTTCCTAGTAGTTTCCACCATGGGATCCACACATCCGAAAATAACAAGCATGACGCTTACCTTGATGTTAATCTCCAGCATAGTAGACAAGGCCCTACTCACGTCTTTCCAGAATGTCTGGATCTCTGGACAATCCACAAACATATGTACAAGATAATCTCTCATACTGCCGCACTTCGGGCAGGCTACTTCGCCTCCTCTCCCAAACTTTGATAATCTCTGGGGGGACCAATAGACTCTGTGAATGGAGAAAAGATGATTTCTTCTCAGGTATGCAGGTTTGACTACTTTAAATAACATGGACATAGATACTTGCCATTGATGTTCCAGCGATGCCTCCGGCAAGCATCTTCCCCACAGTTCCGTTGGCAGGATAAAAGCTCCATCCTCCAGTTCAACCATCAGCCAATAGATGACGGCCAGCTCCTTCTTTGCTGCTGTCTCTTGCATTAATCGATCTTAAAGCTCATTTTGATCCCCTATTATTGTTTCTGAGGCTTGGTACCAGCTCCGCATCTGAAGGTATTTGAATCTGGATATTTTATGGCCTGTTCGTTGTTTACACATTTCCCAAGTAATCAAATGACCATCTTGAATTATATGCTCCCAACGTATAAAACCTGCCTTTAATAATGGTGCTGCAAGTGCATCTTTTGTCCATTCTGGAGAGCCTGGTGAGTCCCAGATTGGAGCCCATAGGCTATGATATGGAATTTTAAAAACTTTTCTAATCTTGTACCAGGTTTCAGCCAGCCCCCTCAAAATCTTTAGTCTAACTGTTTTAAAATACTTGGGGTCTGCATATTTAAACAAAAATCTTTGTTTACCCCCTGCCTCCAGGCTCGACATCACGGCCAACAGGCCCCCAATCTCAGATGATCTTGGTGTGTTAAACAACATTCTCCCGTTCTTCAATAAAAAGGCCCATGAGTAAAACAACAAATCTGGCAGCGCTAAACCTCCTTTTTCCACCGTCCTTCTCAATTTCTTCCATGCTATCCTTGGGCCTTTACTTGACCAAATGAAGGTACTGATCTGACTTTGCATCTTCTTTAGCCATACCTTCTCAAAAGGCAGGGGGATAGAATCGAAAAGAAAAGTGAGCTTTGGGAGGATTATCATTTTTACTAGATTGACACGGCCCAATAGAGAAAGCTGAAGATGAGACCAAATTTTTAGGAGTCTACAAACCTCTTTCTTGACTTTCTCATAGTTAACTTTAGTTATTTTATTAACATCCTGTGATATCATGACTCCCAAATACCTAATTTCCCCTCTACTGGCATCATCTCCTACGTCCAGATTCCAGGACATAATCTCCGTCTTACCCCTGTTGATGTCATAGCCCGAAATCTTTCCAAAGTCTGCCGTCAGAATCATGATACGCATCAAGGTATCTTGCAGATTAGTAGTGTAAATGAGGATATCATCGGCATATAAACCCAGTTTTTTACTCCAGCCGTCGTATTGAAAAGGTACAATGTCAGGATCCTCCCTAATTTTTCTAGCCAGAGGCTCAATATAGAGATTAAATAAGAGCGGTGATAAGGGGCAGCCCTGTCTCGTACCCCTAGTAATGTGAACCGGGTCAGTCAGGGAGCCGTTGACCAAAACTCTAGCTTCTGGAGTCGCATAAAAACCCGCCAGAGTCCTACAAAAATTTGGCCCAAGATTTAAAGATTTTACCACGGTTTGTAGGTAGGCCCAGTTTACCCGGTTTAATGCCTTTGTGGCATCCAGTGCCACTACCGCAAGCGGGAGCTCATAGGAGGTTGCCAGGTCTATTGAGCCAATTAGTGCGTGAGTCAGCTCCTTCAGAGATCTTCCACGTATAAAACCTTTTTGGTCTTCGTACACCAACTCTGCCATAAGCCCATTTTACCTATCGGCCCAAATTTTAGCGTAGATCTTATAATCGCAATTTAAGAGTGATATTGGCCGATAGGAATCACAATTTTTGGGGCACTTTCCTGGCTTCTAAATTAGCGAGATAGTGGCGTCCTTCCAAGAAACTGGCATACCAGACCCTTCAATGAACAGGTAATTGAAAATCCTCACCAAAATGGGAATTAATATGACTGCCAAAGCCTTGTAAACCTCATGGGGCAGGCCATCGGCTCCAGGAGCCTTCCCCATCTTGCCCTGTCTGATTCCAAGCTCACCTTCCCTCGAATCAATTTCCCCATTCAGCTGTCCAGATTTTTCTGTTGAAAGGGGGTTAGCACAGCCTTGCCCTACCCATGCTTTTACCTCTTCCTCTGTAGATTTTAATTCTTCCCGATAGACTTTGCTGTAATATCTATGAAAGGCTTGCTCTATCCCTTTACTATCTTCAATTAAGACCCCAGTCTGTTCACATTTGACCTGGTCTATCCTATTTCTCACTTGCTCCTTTTTTGCCTTACAGGCCAGCAGCTTGCTACATCCCTCGCTGTATTCAAAATGAGCCAACCGGCTGGCCTCCCACCTTTTCCTTGCCCTATCTTGTAGAATTGTTGTTAAATTAGATTTTGCTTGCATCATTTTCTGTAACAACCCTGCCCGGACCCCCTCCTCTGTACTAGGGTCAATTAGATCCTTTTCTAGGGAACGAATCAGCTCTTCCTGTGTTAACATCTCTTTGTGATATAGCCTCATTTTTTCCACAGCCAATGCCCCAAGTCTTCCCCTTAAAAAGGCCTTGTATGCATCCCAGATCACTCCAGATGCTGCCGAGCCCCAATTAAACTAAAAAAACTCTTTGGTCTCTCTACTTAACGCCTCTATAACTCCCTCATCCTGCAGGATCGTACGGTCTAAGGTCCACCTGGACTGCATACCCCCCCTCGCGAATCTTCAATAGAAGAATCACTGCCGAGTGGTCCGACAGATGAACCCCCACATGGTAAATTCGCTGAACCTCATCTTTTATTCTACTGTCAATAAGGAAATAATCAATCCTCGATTGGTGCCTATATTTTTTATTGTAAAATGTAAAACCTTTTTGTGAACCTGCCCTCTGTCGCCATATATAACACAGCCCCAGCTGTTCCATCATTTGTTTTATGAGCCCAGACATTTTAGGATTTACCAGTGCTCTGCTGTTTGAGGATCTATCTAAAGTGTGGTTTAGAACGGCATTAAAATCTCCTGCCCAAATAATTGGGTCAGATGAATTTAATAGTTCAGCCAGCATTTCACCTAAGGGAGTAACATCATCCTGATTTGGACCGTAGTAACCCGCAAGGGTGAAAACCTGACCCAAGATCTTTATTTTAGCCACTAGCCATCTACCGGCTTTATCTGAGACATGGCCCTCTAAGCTGATTTGTGCCCCTCTTTTAATTAAAATCACCACCCCCTTTGTTACGGCTGATTGGGCTGTATATACCGCTTGGGCAATCAATTTTTTGGCCTTAAAAAACTCCATACCCTCCTTCTCCGTTAAGTGCGTTTCCTGCACAATAGTAATCTGGGCCGGGCTATCCTTTAAGTATTGTAATATTCTTGTACGTCTCCCCCGTACCCTAAGGCCATTTATATTCCACAAGATAATTTTAATTATATTCTCTTGTTTCTCACCGATCCCAAACAAAGGCTAAAAGAAAAACACCCCGGCTTTGTTAAAGAGGCTTTAGAGGAACATTTTTATTCTTTTTTTCTCCCTCTGCTCCCCACCCTGTGCTCCCCCAACCCCCCCCATGGAAAACCCTTCCCTGGCTCTACATGGCTTAACGCCATATCGGTGTCCCCCTCAGAGCAAATTTCTTGACTACTATTAGTTTATATCTGAGTGAGGTAACAGAGTTTTTACTCAATTGATTGATACAACCCTAAAGATTAAATTGGTTACTCTTGCCAGAACACTGATGATGTTTTCATTTTGATGGAATGCCCTCCATCTTATTCAAGGTTGTTCAAGGTTTCTGACCCCCTGATTGTAAATCCTTGATAAAATCATCGACCTTTTCACTGGAATGGAAGATGTGCATCTTATTATTAAACATCACCTTCAGGTAAGCCGGAAACCTCAACTGGACCGATGCGCCCAATATCTTTAATGAATCCATCCTTTGCCCCAACTCCCATTGCCTGTTGGAAATAACAGTAGAGATGTCTGATCTAAACTCATATTTAATTCCGTCAACCTCTATCATTTTCATACTCAAGGCTTTGGACAGAATTTTCTCTTTTAACGTAAACGTCAGGAAATTGAGTAAACTTTTTCTAGGCTTAGACCTATTAGTGTTTAGTCTAAAAGGATCTCTATGGACCCGCTGTAAATCTTTCGCAATTTCTTCTTCTGATTCCTCCATCTGTAACTCCCTCTTAATCAATCTCACTACAAACGTTTTTATGTCTTCACCTTCCCTACCTTCCGGCACCTTCAAGATTTTTTAATTGTTCCTTCTCTGAAAGTTTTCCAATCTTTCCACCCTGTCTTGCTGCTCCCTCTCCACTGATTTCAATGTATCTATTTCAGAGCAATTAGCCAGTACCATTTCTCATAGCTCTTTGACCTCCCCTTCCAACATTGTTGTTCTACTGCTTAGATCGTCCATCTTCCTCTCCAAAGCTTCACAAGCATTCCTTATCTCCTTCTGGTTTTCCTCCGATGTTTCAAATCTGTTTTTGATTTCAGCAGTCAGGGCTATTAGGAGAGCTCCAATGGACGGGTCCTCCTTCTCGGGCTGCTTTAGATTTTGCTCGGGCCCTTGATATTGGGATCCGAGCTTTTTAACTCCGCCGAGGCTTGCCTCCCCTCGACTAAGGGTTGTTGCTCACTCCCACTGGGGTCAGGGGAGAGCGAGGCTAGGATCTGATATCTGTTTGATGACGTATCTTTCCCCCAATCTATCCCGCCTGCTGTGTCCAGCCCCTCAGGAGCTTTTGCCACCTTCATACTACCCCTCTCCTGATGGTTATTTGCCCCTTCCATTTTGCTGCCAGACAAAATTAAGGTCTTGGGTAAAGCTTTGAAATAGGTCCTAAGAGATTGAGTGATTTTTATCCTCTGCTCAGGTATACGTTTCTTTACCGCTATTATGTTTAACTTTACTTTAGTCTGAAAAACTGAAAGGTCCCTCACAGAACCGTGTGATTTATCGGGAATTTTGACAGGGCACTTTAACTTCCAATCTCCCTCCTTATCTTCTTCCTTATCTTCCTTTGGAGCAAGTTCCCAAGGGGTTAAAGACTCTGAAACCAGCTGTTTATTTTTATCTCTCTCCAAACTCCTCAATGCATATCTAGAAATCCCTTCTCTTTGAACACTCCCACTCACCACCTTCCTCCTACCTTTAACTGGCTTTAATCTTGAGTGGTCCGCTAAACTGAGTCCTCCTTTCTCCTCTTGTTCCAGGCAGAAAACGTGACTCTGTCTACTTTCAGGCTCCGTCTTGGTCACCTCTGACTTCCCGGTCTCGAAGCCTACACCATTACTGCCTCGACCTCCTTTCCCCCGGAAGGTAATCCTTGCGGCCGCACCACTGACTCTACGGAGCTCCAGGGCCGCCTGCTCCACAACTGTTCCGTTGCCGTCTTGCTGTTTTTCACCGAACTCGAGCAGCAGAAACCGTAAATGTACTCCCCGAGATTATCTAAAGAGACAGAATAGTCCGAATCCTGGCAAAGAGTGTAGATCGCATTCACAAAAGTTTTACGGGCTGAAAGAACAAATCTCCACACTCAAAATCTGCATATCATTCCTCCGCTCTGAGGGCTCTCCCACGACCCGCTACTCGCCGGCCACCATGTTTTCCCAGGAAGCCTGAATCCAGGTAGGAGCTTTGTGCACTACTCTTGCCTCTTTCTGCACCTCTGTTGTTTCTTTCTGCACCTCTCTTGCTTCTTTCTGCACCTCTCTTGCTTCTGTCTGGATTTCTCTTGCCTCTTTCTGCACCCCTCTTACCTATTTCTGGACCTCACATGCCTCTTTCTGCACCTCTGTTGCATTTTTCTGCACCTGTCTTGCCTCTTTCTGCATCTCACTTGCCTCTTTCTGCACTTCTCTTGCTTCTTTCTGTACCTCTCATGCTTCTTTCAGCACTTCTCTTACCTCTTTCTACACTTCTTTGCCTGTTTCTGCAACACTCTTATCTCTTTCATAACTTCTGCTTCTATCTGCACCTCTGTTTTGTTCTTTCTGTACACCTCTTGACTCTTTCTGCATCCCTCTTCCGTCTTTCTGCACCTCACTTGCCTCTTTCTTCACCCCTGTTCCTTCTTTCTGCACCTCTCTTGCCTGTTTCTGTACCTCTCTTGCCTCTTTCTGCACTTCTCTTGCCTCTTTCTGCACCTCTGTTGGTTCTTTCTGCACTTCTCTTGCCTCTTTCTACACACCTCTGGCCTCTTTCTGCACCTCTGTTGATTCTTTCTGCACTTCTCTTGCTTCTTTCTGCACCTCTCTTGCTTCTTTCTTGACCCCTCTTGCCTCTTTCTGCACCACTCTTCCCTCTTTCTGCACCTCTCTTGCCTCTTTCTGCAGTTGTCTTGCCTCCTTCTGTACCTCTGTTGCTTCTTTCTGCACTTCTCTTGCCTCTTTCTCCACTCTTTTTGCTTCTTTCTGCACCTCTGTTGGTTCTTTCTGTACACCTCTTGCTTCTTTCAGCACCTCTCTTACAGATTTCTGCAACCCTCTTGCCTCTTTCTGCTCCCCTCTTCCCTCTTTCAGCACCTCTCTTGCCTCTGTATGCACCCCTGTTCCATCTTTCTTCACCTTGTTTGCATGTTTGTGCAACTTTCCTGCCTCTTTCTGCAGTTCTCTTGCCTCCTTGTGCACATCTGTTGCTTCTTTCTCCACTTCTCTACCCTCTTTATGCACCCCTCTATCCTTTTTCTGCACCCATGTTGCTGCTTTCTGCACTTCTCTTGGTTGTTTCTGTACCTCTCTTGCTTCTTTCTGTACCCCGCTTGCCTCTTTCTGCACCCCTCTCCCCTCTTTCTGTACCTTTCTTGCCTATTTCTGCACCTCTATTGCCTCTGTCTGTACTTCTCTTGCCTCTTTTTGCACCGCTGTTGTTTTTTCTGCACTTCTTTTGCTTCTTTCTGCACCCCTGTTGCCTCTTTCTGCACTCATCTTCCCTCTTTCTGCACATCTCTTGTCTCTTTGTGCATCTCTCTTGTCTCTTTGTGCACCTCTCTTGCTTCTTTCTACACTTCTCTTGCCTCTTTTTGCACCTCTGTTTCTTCTTTCAGCACTTCTCTTGCCTCTTTCTGCACCCCTTGTCACTTTCTGCACTTCTGTTGCTTCTTTCTGCACTTCTCTTGTCTCTTTCTGCACCTCTGTTGCTTCTTTCTACACCTCTCTTGCTTCTTTCTGTACCTCTCTTGCTTCTTTCTGCATTTCTCTTGCCTCTTTCTGCACCTCTGTTGCTTCTTTCTGCATCTCTCTTGCTTCTTTCTGTACCTCTCTTGCTTCTTTCTGCACCCCTCTTCCCTCTTTCTGCATTTCTCTTGCCTCCTCCTACAGTTCTCTTGCCTCTTTCTGCACATCTGTTGCTTCTTTCTGCACCTTGTTTGCCTCTTTCTCCACTCCTCTTGCCTCTTTTTGCACCTCTATTGGTTCTTTCTGTACTATTCTTGCTTCTTTCGGCACTTCTCTTGCAAATTTATGCATACCTCTTGCCTCTTTCTGCATCTATCTTCCCTCATTCCGCACCTCTCTTGCCTCTGTTTGCACCCCAGTTCCATCTTTCTGCAACTTGTTTGCCTGTTTGTGTAACTTTCGTGCCTCTTTCTGAAGTTCTCTTGCCTCCTTCTGCACCACTGTTGCTTCTTTCTGCACTTCTCTTGCCTCTTTCTGCACCCCTCTTGTCTCTTTCTGCACCCCTGTTGACTCGTTCTGCACTCATATTCCCTCTTTCTGCACATCTCTTGTCTGTTTGTGCACCTCTCTTGTCTCTTTGTGCACCTCTCGCCTTATTCTGCACTTCTGTTGTCTCTTTCTGCACCTCTGTTGGATCTTTCTGCACTTCTCTTGCCTCTTTCTGCACACCTCTGTTGCTTCTATCTGCACCTCTGTTGCTTCTTTCTGCACTTCTCTTGCTTCTTTCTACACCTCTCTTGCTTCTTTCTGCACCTCTGTTGCTTCTTTCAGCATCTCTCTTGCAGATTTCTACAACCCTCTTGCCTCTTTCTGCTCCCCTCTTCCCTCTTTCAGCACCTCTCTTGCCTCTGCCTGTACCCCTGTTCCTTCTTTCTTCACATTGTTTGCCTGTTTGTGCAACTTTCTTGCCTCTTTCTGCAGTTCTCTTGCCTCCTTCTGCACCTCTGTTGGTTCTTTCTGCACTTCTCTTGCCTCTTTATGCACCCCTCTGTGAGAAGTTGGCCTGGTATATGCTGTCCACTTGTTATAGTGGGCACCTTGCACCAGTCCAATCGACCTTTATTGATGATAGGTTTAAAGACAACCTTTATTGAAAGCTATCCTAGTGGTAGCTATGGAGAGCAGCCTTCAGGCTAAGTCTTGAAGGAGTGTTAAGCTATTGTTTTATCAGTTATAACCTCGTGAATAACCAAATGAAAGGAGAACCACACCAGGGGCCTGATTCATAGAACTAACTTACGTCAAAAACGTAAAGTTAGTACTTTTTAGTATTCACAGAATACACTTACTCATTTTGGTATTCACAGAATGAACTTACTCATTTCGGTATTCACAGAAGTTAGTAGTCCTAACTTTAGGACTCCTAAATGCCTTCTGTGAATACCGAAAGTCTTAAAGTTAGGATTTTTCTCAGTTTAGAGTAGTAAAGTTAGGACTCCTAACTTTACTACCCCTAAACTGAGAAAATCCTAACTTTAAGACTTTCGGTATTCACAGAAGGCATTTAGGAGTCCTAAAGTTAGGACTACTAACTTCTGTGAATACCGAAATGAGTAAGTTCATTCTGTGAATACCAAAATGAGTAAGTGTATTCTGTGAATACCAAAAAGTACTAACTTTACGTTTTTGACGTAAGTTAGTTCTGTGAATCAGGCCCCAGGTATATATATAAAATATATGTATTTATTACTAAACATAACCCAATAGTCTCTTTATGAGGCTAGAGGTGAAAGTACACAATTTACAAGTCGAATAGCACAGTAAAATAGCACAATATACGATTAGTCCTATGGGCGTACCAAACCATATATTAAGAAAGTGGTATAAGAACCATGACTTAAGTAGACACAAGGCCTAGAGCCTGTAGAATCGCTGGGACCCCAAGGAACCACCCAAGGTAGTGACACAGGGGACCCACGGGGGCTGGGTGCAGTGTGTGAACACAGCCGCGAGCTCCGTTAAAGTCTATGGGAAAGTTGCGGTTATTGTTTTAGAGTTTAGGGACACTTAGAAATGGACTAGGACCAAACCGTCTTGGACTTAGACAGTTCTAGGGTCAACACCCACAGGAGCACCGGAGTACTCGAGTTACCTCACCCAGGGAAGCCGGGTGCATAGGTGTCAAATGGTGTCTGCTGCCGGGAAGATGCGAAGTGTCCGAAGAGATCCAAGCCTGGATCAGAGATGAGAAGAACCTGAAAGCAGAGGGGACAGAGTCTGGGTCACTTGCCAGTGACCAGGGGCATGATATTCGAATGCCCACCGATGTCAGGTGCTTCAGGTGAAAAGAGGTGAAGCTTTACTCTTCAGCCACGAAGACCAGGAGGCGTCGACGATGACCAGGAGCTGGATTTGAGCTGCCCACAAAGGATGTTGAGTGCTGCAGCATTGGTGTCCAGATTGAACACAACATGCCTTGGCAACAGTAACCCATGCAGAAAGGAGAAAGATGCTTCGGAGCAGACCAGCAAGGTCTGAGGGACTCACCACTTGGTGGGGAGTTAGGGCATGTCTGGAGCAACCAGAAACGCCCAATAGAAATCAGAGTTGCCTTCACAGGGACCCACCAGTTGATGGACCAGGGATTGCAAAGGAGCCTCAAGCAGAAATGCAAGAAGCGGGCCCACGGAACACTCGTGGAGTGTAGGCTCACAATCTTCAGTGCAAATGGTGCTTGGGGGCTGGGCTACGAAAAACCCAAAGCAGGACTTCAAGAGTTGTCGAGAAGTCAATGCACTAGCAAATGTGCACGGTGACCGGAGGTTCCGGTTCCATGCTACTCACAAAGGCTGCGGGTCTCAGCTTTGCTGAAGTCTCGGGTCGGCCTCTGAGATGTCTGGAAATCCTCTTCCTGGGCTGCAAGTACTTTGGAGTCTGGCAGGAGGTTCAGAGATGCAGACCATCAAATGCTTCGTTGGTGCCTGCCAAGCAGGGGAGTCACTCCTTGACCCCAAGGGAGATTTCTTCAGTCCTCTAGTCTTTAGTAGAGTGTCAAAGTTCCAGGATTCAGCTTCAGAGATTCGTCCAGGGATATCTAAAGTCTTGTTGCCAGGGTTCCCTTACTTATACTAAAGAAAGGGGTTGGACTAACTCTGGGGACCCACCTATGGGAGGGTTTGGAAAGAGGGGTGGCTACACCCATTTCCTTTGTCCAGTTTCACGCCAGAGCAGGGGCTGGCAGCCCCTGCAACCGATTTGAACTGGGGTATGCACGAGGACACCAAATGTGCCCCCAGTGCAGGACTTCAAAGCACTCAGAGAGTGCACCCACCCAGCCCCAATCCACTAAGGCCTGTCTGGGAGGTGGTCACACCTCCCTGTGACAGGAAACCTATTGTCCAGGCTTCCCCTGCCAGAGTTTCGGTCAGCAGCAGGAGGCCAGACTCGTGTCTGTGGCTGCAGCATCCGTTTTGTGATGCCAGGGCTCTTTAAGGTTTCTACTGGGAATATACCGGTGGGGACATGTCTCTCCCTCTAGAAGGGTGGAATTCTACCCCCGCCGCCAGGACTGGTGGGCGGGTAGGATTCCAAGGTGTTTGACACCAAACACGACATGTTTCCGTGCAGCCAGTCCAAAGTTAGCATTTTACCGTGAGGATATAATGCACTTAAGAGTATATGGTCAGGCTGCACCACAGACAGCTCCAGGTAAGGGATTCCGAAAGCTGCAAGTACTTCGGAGTACGGAGAGAGCTTCAGAGATGCAGACCGTCAAATGCTTCGTTGGTGCCTGCCAAGCAGGGGAGTCACTCCTTGACCCCAAGGGAGATTTCTTCAGTCCTCTAGTCTTTAGTAGAGCGTCGAAGTTCCAGGATTCAGCTTCAGAGTTTCATCCAGGGATATCTAAAGTTCTGTTGCCAGGGTTCCCTTACTTATACTAAAGAAAGGGGTTGGACTAACTCTGGGGAACCACCTATGGGAGGGTTTGGAAAGAGGGGTGGCTACACCCATTTCCTTTGTCCAGTTTCATGCCAGAGCAGAGGCTGGTAGCCCCTGCAACTGGTTTGAACTGGGGTATGCACGAGGACACCAAATGTGCCCCCAGTGCAGGACTTCAAAGCACTCAGAGAGTGCACCCACCCAGCCCCAAATCCACTAAGGCCTGTCTGGGAGGTGGTCACACCTCCCTGTGACAGGAAACCTATTGTCCAGGCTTCCCCTGCCGGAGTTTCGGTCAGCAGCAGGAGGCCAGACTCGTGTCTGTGGCTGCAGCATCCATTTTGTGATGCCAAGGCTCTTTAAGGTTTCTACCGGGTATACCAGTGGGGACATGTCTCTCCCTCTAGAAGGGTGGAATTCCACCCCCGCCGCCAGGGGGGTAGGATTCCAAGGTGTTTGACACCAAACACGACATGTTTCCGTGCAGCCAGTCCAAAGTTAGCATTTTACCGCAAGGATATAATGCACTTAAGAGTATATGGTCAGGCTGCACCACAGACAGCTCCGGGTAAGGGATTCCGAAAGCTGCAGAGGGGCTCAGCTCATGCCAGAGCACCCTCTCACATAAAACCAAGCACCCTGCCTTCAGGATTGATAAGGCCTGCCATAGGGGTGACTGATAGGTTTCTATGTGCAGTGTTAGGTGAGTTATAGTGAACCTATATCTCTGTAAGGGGTGCATGCACCACCTCACTCAGGCTGAAATAGCAGTCCTGTGGTGTCATTTTGGATGGCCTTCCAGGGGTGGCACAATACATGCTTCAGCCCCTGGTAGGCCTCTGGGGTACCTATGCCCTGGGTACATAGTATACAATATACTAGGGACTTATAAGGGAACTCCAGAATCCAATCTGGGATGTACCTAAAGTACATGGAATCAATTTAGAAAGGAAGCAGCTAGGCTGGGGTCCTGGATAGCAGGGCCCCAGCCAGACTAAAGTAAAAAAAAAGTGTAGCATCTACAAAAAAGTGGGGGTAACCATAAGAGGCAGATCCTACTCTCCTACACAACCCCCTCCAAACGCAGGGACATTAAACTAACCTTGACCAGTTAAGTCTTCATGATCTAAGTGGAAATATCTGGAGAGTCCATCTGCATTGGCATGGTTACTCCCAGGTCTATGTTCCACTGTATAGTCCATCCCCTGTAGGGAAATGGACCACCTCAAAAGTTTGGGGTTTTCACCCTTCATCTGTTTTAGCCATAAGAGGGGCTTATGGTCTGTCTGAACAATGAAGTGAGTGCCAAACAAGTATGGCCTCGGCTTCTTCAGAGCCCAAACCACAGCAAAGGCCTCCCTCTCAATGGCTGACCAAGGTTTCTCTCTGGGGGTCAGCCTTCTGCTAATAAAAGCTACTGGCTGATCCTGACCTTCATCATTCAACTGTGATAGTACAGCCCCTACCCCCAATTCAGATGCATCTCTTTGCACAATGAACTTTTTGGAGTAATCAGGACTCTGCAGAATGGGAGCAGTGCACATGGCCTGCTTCAGGTCATCAAATGCCTTTTGACAGCTAACTGTCCACTGAACCTTTTTGGGCATTTTCTTAGAGGTTAAGTCATTCAGGGGTGTCACTACTGATCCATACCCCTTGACAAATCTTCTGTAGTACACAGTCAGGCCTAAAAAGGCTCTCACCTGAGTCTGGGTAGTTGGAGCAACCCAGTCCATGATGGTCTGGATTTTGCTCTGCAATGGTTGAACCTGGCCTCCACCCACAAGGTGGCCCAGGTACACAACCTGACTCTGCCCTATCTGGCACTTTGTGGCCTTGATAGTGAGACCTGCCTTCTGCAGGGCCTCCAAAACATTTCTGAGGTGGACCAGGTGATCCTCCCAGGTGGAGCTAAAGACAGCAATATCATCTAGATATGCTGCACTATAGGCTTCCAGACCTGTAAGGACTGTGTTCACCAACCTCTGAAAAGTGGCAGGTGCATTCTTCAAACCAAAGGGCATCACCACAAACTGGTAAAGCCCACCAGGGGTAGAAAATGCAGTTTTTGGCTTTGCATCATCAGCTAGTCTGATCTGCCAGTAGCCAGCTGTTAGGTCAAATGTGCTTAGATACTTGGCTGAGGCCAAAGTGTCTATTAGCTCATCTGCCCTGGGGATTGGATGGGCATCAGTCCTAGTGACTGCATTGAGGCCTCTGTAGTCCACACAAAACCTCATCTCTCTCTTACCATCTTTGGTGTGAGGTTTTGGCACCAGGACCACTGGACTAGCCCAAGGGCTATCTGAAGGCTTAATGACACCCAGTTCCAACATTTTCTGGACTTCTGTCCTGATACAGTCCCTGACTTGGTCAGGTTGCCTGTAAATCTTACTTTTAACAGGCAGACTGTCCCCAGTGTCCACTTCATGAGTGCACCAGGTGGTCTGACTTGGAGTCAGAGAAAACATGTGTCTGAACTGATTGAGTACCTGTCGACAATCAGTTTGCTGCTGGGCAGTGAGGCTGCCTGCCAAGGCTACACCATCTACTGACCCATCATCAGGGTTCTGTGAGAGCAGGTCAGGGAGAGGGTCACTCTCCTCCTCCTGTCCCTCATCAGTTGCCATGAGCAAGCCCATGTCAGCCCTGTCCACATATGGCTTCAGCCTGTTGACATGGAGCACCCTGTGGGGGCTCCTGGGAGTTCCCAGGTCTACCAGATAGGTAACCTCTCCCTTCTGCTCAACAATTGTATGGGGGCCACTCCACTTGTCTTGGAGGGCTGCTGGGGCCACTGGCTCCAACACCCACACCTTCTGCCCTGGCTGGTAAACAGTCAGCACAGCCTTTGGTCATGCCAGGCTTTCTGTAATTCCTGGCTAGCCTCAAGGTTTTGGTTGCCTTTTCATGTACTCAGCCAACCTGGAGCGGAGACCAAGTACATACTCCACTATGTCCTGTTTAGGGTGTTTGAGAGGTAACTCCCAACCTTCCTTCACCAGACACAATGGACCCCTGACAGGATGGTCAAACAAAAGTTCAAAAGGAATGTAGCCAACCCCCTTTTGAGGCACCTCCCTGTATGCAAATAAAAGGCAGGGCAAGAGTATGTCCCGTCTTCGCCTAAGCTTTTCTGGGAGCCCTTTAATCATGCTCTTCAAGGTTTTGTTGAATCTCTCAACTAAACCATTGCATTGTGGGTGATAGGGTGTGGTGAACTTATACGTCACTCCACACTCCTTCCACATTGCAGTTACGTAACTGGACATAAAGTTTGCATCTCTGTCAGATACTACCTCCTTAGGAAAGCCCACACTTGAGAAAATTCCCAGGAGGGCCCTTGCCACCACAGGTGCTGTAGTGGTCCTAAGGGGAATGGCTTCTGGGTACCTGGTGGCATGGTCCACCACCACCAGGATAAACCTGTGCCCAGATGCTGTTTGGGGATCCATGGGACCAACTATGTCAATACCCACCCTCTCAAAGGGAACCCCCACCACAGGTAGTGGTATCAGGGGGGCCTTTGTGGTGCCACCTGCCTTCCCACTGGCTTGGCAGGTTACACAGGAGCGACAAAACTCCTTGGTGTCTTCAGACATGTGGGGCCAGTGAAAGTGAGGGACAATCCTGTCCCAAGTCTTGTTCTGGCCCAAGTGACCTGCTAAAGGAATATCATGGGCTAGTGTCAGTAGGAAGCCCCTGAACTTCAGAGGTATAAACAACCTCCTGGCTGTCCCAGGCTTGGGGTCTCTACTCTCTGAGTACAGGAGTCCATCATCCCAATACATCTTATGGGTGCCACTAGCATTCCCAGCAGCCTCAGCAGCAGCTTGCTGTCTGAGGGATTCAAGAGAGGGGCAGTGCAGCTGCTCCTGGCTCAGATCTGCCCTGGAAGGACCCCCTGTCCCCAAGAACTCAACCTGATCAGGTTCAAGCTCCTCTGGGACAGTTCCTTCTTCAGGCCTGAGATCATCTTCCTCAAAAGACTGATCTTCTTCCTGAGCCAAGGGAGAAGGCACTGCCTTAACCCTACTGCTCCTCCTCTTGGGAGGCACCTGGTCCATTATTCCAGAATCCAGGGCCTGTTCAGCTTTTGACATTTTTGCCTGTGACCTAGTCACAGCAAAGACATGTGCAGGGATCCCTAGCATTTCTGCATGTTTCCTGAGCTCCACCTCTGCCCAAGCTGAGGTTTCAAGATCATTGCCAAGCAAGCATTCAACTGGTAGGTCTTCTCACCACAACCTTCTTAAGGCCAGTTACCCCTCCCCAGGAGAAGTTAACAACTGCCAGAGAATGGTCTGTTCTGACATTGGTAGCATTGGTCACTTGGTACATTTCACCAAGTATAATCTGCCCAGGATCCACAAGATCTTTTGTCACCATGGTGACACCTGCTCCTGTGTCCCTGAATGCCAAATCCTCTCTTCCATTAATTAAAGGCTGCTATCTGTATTTGCCCAAATTATTGGGACTCACAAAGGGGGACATATCCATGCCCCCATCACAGACTAGGACAGCCTGAGTTGGCACTTTGACTAGGCCAGAGCCCACCTCAGTACCCAGGGTCAACCCTACTAAACCCTTATTCTGAGTATTTCTACCACCATTTGTAGCTAGTCTAGGGGGAACAGTTGCCTTAGGGGCAATGGTGGCTGGATTAGAGTCTTTGGCCTTGGTGCAATCACTGGTCCAGTGAGTCTTTTGCTTACAGACTTTGCACCAAGGTTTCTTTTGGCCTTTTCCTTTAGTAGATTGGGATTCCCCACCAGATGCAGATTTTTGGGGAACTTGATAAGACTTCTGGTCTTTACCCTTTTCCCCACCCTTGTCAGAGTTTTTGGAATCTTGCTTCTTCTGGTTACCACCTTGGTTCTGTACCTTCTGCTTCACCCTGGTTCTGACCCATTTGTCTGCCTTCTTACCCAATTCTTGGGGAGAGGTCAGATCAGAGTCAACCAGGTACTGTTCTAGCAACTGATTCTGACAGTTATTAAGAATCTGCTCCCTCATGATTAAATATACAATCCTTTGAAGTCACACACCTTACTGCCACGTAACCAGCCTTCCAGCGCCTTAGTAGCACAATCTGCAAAGTCCACCCAGTCCTGTGTCTGTGCCTTTTGGGTATCTCTGAACTTTAACCTGTATTGCTCAGTGGTTAGGCCAAACCCATCTATCAGTGCACTCTTCAGGACTTGGTAATCATCAGCATCCTCTTCTCTTACAGTGAGGAGCTTGTCTCTACCTTTGTCTGCAAAGGAGAGCCACAAGATTGCTGCCCACTGCTCCTGGGGGACCCTCTGAACTTTACAGGCCTTTTCCAGTGCAGTAATCCATTTGTGGATGTCATCCCCACTCTGGTAGGGAGGGACAATCTTGCTCAGGTTTCTATGGTCATAAGACCTTTCCCTACCACTAGGGAAGTTGCTGCCACCATGGGACTCTAGTCCCAACTTTCATCTTTGTCTATGAAGCTCTAGGGACTCCCTGTCTATAGCCAGCTGCTCTCTTCTGATCCTAACCTGAGCTTCTTCATACTGGAGCAGTCTCTTTTTCCTTTCATGAGAGGATTCCCTCCTATGAGAGGAAACAGAGGTCCCTATTGAGTTGTCAGAATGGTTAGACTCCTGAGAAGGAGATCTGGACCTTCTAGGCACACCCACAGCTATTCCTGGTGGGACAAAGGGGAGGCCATTCTGGTCCTCCTCCTCATCTGCAGGAGGAGCTGGATTGTCCAGGGCAAGATCATTGTCATCTTCCTGGCCAGTTTCAGAGGTCAGGTCCTGGGTATTCTCACCCCTGGTCCCTTCCTCATCTTCTGCCCCACCCTCTTTGCCTACCCCTGCAGACACTAGGGGTCTTCTGAGGTCATCCAGCAGAAGCATCTCCATGAGACGTTGGGTGTTGGCACTTTTGCCTGTCTTCAGCTTCCTAGTCTTGCACAATTCTCTCAATTCCAAGAATGGGAGGTTGTCATACTTGGAGGGTAGAAGCCCACTGGCTCCTGGCAGGGACCTACTGGTTCCTGGCCCTGAAGACATCACTAGTGAGGTGTGGTGTATGCACTACCTACTCTAGTGTGGCCTACTAAACTCTCTTGAGTTGTGGAAAGGGTGTGCTAAGCCCTTGACACACAACTCTAAGTTCAGTAGAACTTACTGTATTTCTAAGCTTGAATTTATATGTACCTCAGGTACCTTTAGTGGTTTTCAGTTGGTCACACACTTGAGATTATCTGGTAAAACAAGGCAAGCTTTAATCCATCCGCCGCACACCAATTTGAGAAGTTGGCCTGGTATATGCTGTCCACTAGTTATAATGGGCACCTTGCACCAGTCCAATTGACCTTTTTTGATGATAGGTTTAAAGACAACCTTTATTGAAAGCTATCCTAGTGGTAGCTATGGAGAGCAGCCTTCAGGCTAAGTCTTGAAGGAGTGTTAAGCTATGGTTTTACCAGTTATAACCTCGTGAATGGCCAAATGAAAGGAGAACCACACCAGGTATATATATAAAATATATGTATTTATTACTAAACACAACCCAATAGTCTCTTTATGAGGCTAGAGGTGAAAGTACACAATTTACAAGTCGAATAGCACAGTAAAATAACACAATATATGATTAGCCCTAGGGGCGTACCAAACCATATATTAAGAAAGTGGTATAAGAACCATGACTTAAGTAGACACAAGGCCTAGAGCCTGTAGAATCGCTGGGACCCCAAGGAACCACCCAAGGTAGTGACACAGGGGACCCACGGGGGCTGGGTGCAGTGTGTGAACACAGCCGCGAGCTCCGTTAAAGTCTATGGGAAAGTCGCGGTTATTGTTTTAGAGTTTAGGAACACTTAGAAATGGACTAGGACCAAACCCTCTTGGACTTAGACAGTTCTAGGGTCAACACCCACAGGAGCATCGGAGTACTCGAGTTACCTCACCCAGGGAAGCCGGGTGCATAGGTGTCAAATGGTGTCTGCTGCCGGGAAGATGCGAAGTGTCTGAAGAGATCCAAGCCTGGATCGGAGAAGAGAAGAACCTGAAAGCAGAGGGGACAGAGTCTGGGCCACTTGCCAGTGACCAGGGGCACGCTAGTCAAATGCCCACCGATATCGGGTGCTTCAGGTGAAAAGAGGTGAAGCTTGACTCTTCAGCCATGAGGACCAGGAGGTGTCGACGATGACCAGGAGCTGGATTCGAGCTGTCCCACAAAGGATGTCGAGTGCTGCAGCATTGGTTTCCGTATTGAACACAACAAGCCTTGGCAACAGCAACCCACGCAGAAAGGAGAAAGATGCTTCGCAGCAGAACAGCAAGGTCTGAGGGACTCACCACTTGGTGGGGAGTTAGGGCACATCTGGCACAACCAGAAATGACCAATGGAAATCAGAGTTGCCTTCACAGGGACCCACCAGTCGATGGACCAGGGATTGCAAAGAAGCCTCAAGCGGAAATGCAAGAAGCGGGCCCATGGAACACTCGTGGAGTGTAGTCTCACAATCTTCAGTGCAAATGGTGCTTGGTGCCCAGGCTACAAGTAACCCAAAACAGGACTTCAAGAGTCATCGAGAAGTCAATGCACTAGCAAATGTGCATGGTGACCAGGGGTTCTGGTTCCAAACTACTCACGAGGGCTGTGGGTCTCAGCTTTGCTGGGGACTCAGGTTGGCCTCTGAGATGTTAGGAAATCCTCTTCCTGGGCTGCAAGTACTTCGGAGTACGGAGAGAGCTTCAGAGATGCAGACCATCAAATGCTTTGTTGGTGCCTGCCAAGCAGGGGAGTCACTCCTTGACCCCAAGGGAGATTTCTTCAGTCCTCTAGTCTTTAGTAGAGCGTCGAAGTTCCAGGATTCAGCTTCAGAGTTTCATCCAGGGATATCTAAAGTTCTGTTGCCAGGGTTCCCTTACTTATACTAAAGAAAGGGGTTGGACTAACTCTCGGGAACCACCTATGGGAGGGTTTGGAAAGAGGGGTGGCTACACCCATTTCCTTTGTCCAGTTTCACGCCAGAGCAGAGGCTGGTAGCCCCTGCAACTGGTTTGAACTGGGGTATGCACGAGGACACCAAATGTGCCCCCAGTGCAGGACTTCAAAGCACTCAGAGAGTGCACCCACCCAGCCCCAAATCCACTAAGGCCTGTCTGGGAGGTGGTCACACCTCCCTGTGACAGTAAACCTATTGTCCAGGCTTCCCCTGCCAGAGTTTCGGTCAGCAGCAGGAGGCCAGACTCGTGTCTGTGGCTGCAGCATCCATTTTGTGATGCCAAGGCTCTTTAAGGTTTCTACCGGGTATACCGGTGGGGACATGTCTCTCCCTCTAGAAGGGTGGAATTCTACCCCCGCCGCCAGGACTGGCGGGGGGTAGGATTCCAAGGTGTTTGACACCAAACACGACATGTTTCCGTGCAGCCAGTCCAAAGTTAGCATTTTACCGCAAGGATATAATGCACTTAAGAGTATATGGTCAGGCTGCACCACAGACAGCTCCGGGTAAGGGATTCCGAAAGCTGCAGAGGGGCTCAGCTCATGCCAGAGCACCCTCTCACATAAAACCAAGCACCCTGCCTTCAGGATTGATAAGGCCTGCCATAGGGGTGACTGATAGGTTTCTATGTGCAGTGTTAGGTGAGATATAGTGAACCTATATCTCTGTAAGGGGTGCATGCACCACCTCACTCAGGCTGCAGTAGCAGTCCTGTGGTGTCATTTTGGATGGCCTTCCAGGGGTGGCACAATACATGCTTCAGCCCCTGGTAGGCCTCTGGGGTACCTATGCCCTAGGTGCATAGTATACCATATACTAGGGACTTATAAGGGCACTCCAGAATCCAATCTGGGATGTACCTAAAGTACATGGAATCAATTTAGAGAGGAAGCAGCTAGGCTGGGGTCCTGGATAGCAGGGCCCCAGCCAGACTAAAGTAAAAAAACAGTGTATCATCAGTAAAAAAGTGGGGGTAACCATAAGAGGCAGATCCTACTCTCCTACACCCTCTAACCTTTTTCTGCACCCCTGTTGCCTCTTTCTGCACTCATATTCCCTCTTTCTGCACATCTCTTGTCTCTTTGTGCACCTCTCTTGTCTCTTTGTGCACCTCTCTTGCATTTTTCTGCACTTGTGTTGTCTCTTTCTGCATCTCTGTTGCTTCTTTCTGCACTTCACTTGCCTCTTTCTACACCTCTGTTGCTTCATTCAGCACTTCTCCTGCCTGTTTCTGTACCCTCTTGCCTCTTTCTGCACCTTTGTTGCTTCTTTCTGCACGTCTCTTGCTTCTGTCTGTACCTCTCTTGCTTATTTCTGCACCCCTCTTGCCTCTTTCTGCACCCTTCTTACCTCTTTCTGCACATCTCTTGTCTCTTTCGACACCCCTCGCCTCTTTCTGCACCTCTGTTGCTTCTTTCTGCACTTCTCTTGCTTCTTTCTGCACCTCTCTTGCTTCTTTCTGCACCCCTCTTGTCTCTGTCTGCATCCCGTTCCATCTTTCTGCACCTTGTTGGCCTGTTTATGCAACTTTTGTGCCTCTTTTGCACCTCTCTTGCCTCTTTCAGCTGTTCTCTTGCCTCTTTCTGCACCTCTGTAGGTTCTTTCTGCACTTCTCTTGCTTCATTCTGCAGCTCTCTTGCAAATTTCTGCACCCCTCTTACCTCTTTCTACACCCCTCTTCCATCTTTCTGCACCTCTTTTGCCTCTGTCTGCATCCTGTTTCATCTTTCTGCACCTTGTTTGCCTGTTCCTGCAATGTTTTTTGCCTCATTCTGTAGCTCTCTTTCCTACTACTGAACCTCTTTTGCTTCTTTCTGTACTTCTCTTGCCTATTTCTGCACCCCTCTTGCCTCTTTCTGCACCCCTGTTGCTTCTTCATGCACTTCTCTTGCTTCTTTCTGTACATCTCGTGCTTCTTTCTGCACCCCTCTTGCCTCTTTCTGCACCCCTCTTCCCTATTTCTGCATCTCTCTTTCCTCTTTCTGCACCTCTAGTGCCTCTTTCTGTACTTCTCTTGCCTCTTTCTGCACCTCTGTTGCTTTTTTCCACACTTCTCTTGCTTATTTCTGTACCTCTCTTGCTCCTTTCTGCACCCCTGTTGCCTCTTTCTGCACTCGTCTTTCCTCTTTCTATACATCTCTTATCTCTTTGTGCATCTCTCTTGTCTCTTTGTGCACCTCTCTTGCCTCTTTCTGCACTTCTGTTGCCTCTTTCAACACCTCTTTTGCTTCTTTCTGTACTTCTCTTGCCTCTTTCTGCACCTCTGCTGCTTCTTTCAGCACTTCTCTTGCCTCTTTCTGCACCCTCTTGCCTCTTTCTGCACTTCTGTTGCTTCTTTCTGCACTTCCCTTGCATCTTTCTGTACCTCTTTTGCTTCTTTCTTCACCCCTCTTGCCTCTTTCTGCAACCCTCTTCCCTCTTTCTGCACCTCTCTTGCCTCCTTCTGCACCCCTGTTTCATCTTTCTATACCTCTCTTTCCTGTTTCTGCACCTCTCCTGCCTCTTTCTGCACTTCTCTTGCCTCTTTCTGTTCCTCTGTTGGCTATTTCTGCACTTATCTTGCCTCTTTTTGCACCCCTCTTGCCTCTTTCTGCACCTCTGTTGCTTCTTTCTGCACCTCTGTTGCTTCTTCCTGCACTTCTCTTGCCTCTTTCTGCAACCCTCTTGCCTCTTTCTGCAACTCTGTTGGTTCTTTCTGCACTTCTCTCGCTTTTTTCTGCAGCTATCTTGTAACTTTCTGCACCCCTCTTGCCTCTTTCTGAACCGCTCTTCCCTCTTTCTGCACCTCTCTTTCCTCTGTCTGCACCCCTGTTCCATCTTTCTGCACCTTGCTTGCCTGTTTCTGCAACTTCTTTGCCTCTTTCGGCAGTTCTCTTGCCTCCTTCTGCTCCTCTGTTGCTTCTTTCTGCACTTCTGCCTATTTCTGTACCCCTCTTGCCTCTTTCTGCACCTCTGTTGCTAATTTCTGCACTTCTCTTGCTTCTTTCTGTACCTCTTGTGCTTCTTTCTGCACCCTTCTTTCCTCTTTCTGTACCTCTCTTGCCTCTTTCTGCCCCTCTTATGCCTCTTTATGCACTTCTCTTGCCTCTTTCTGCACCTCTGTTGCTTTTTTCTGCACTTCTCCTGCTTATATCTGCACCCCTCTCGCTCCATTCTGCACCCCCTTTCTGTTTCTACACCAGTCTTCCCTCTTTCTGCACCTCTCTTGTCTCTTTCTATACCTCTCTTTTCTCTTTGTGTACCTCTCTTGCCTCTTTCTGCACCTCTCTTGCCTCTTTCTGCGCTTCTCTTGTCTCTTTCTGCACCACTCTTGCCTCTTTCTGCACATCTGTTACTTCTTTCTTCACTTCTCTTGCTGCTTTCTGAACCTATTTTGCTTCTTTCTGCCCCCTCTTGCCTCTTTCTGTACCCCTCTTCCCTCTTTCTGCACCTCTCTTGCCTCTTCTGCACCCCTCTTCCCTCTTTCTGCACCTCTCTTACCTTTTTCTGCATCTCTCTTGCCTTTTTCTGTACCTCTGTTCCCTCTTTCTGCACCTCTCCTGCCTGTTTCTGCAACTCTCTTGGCTCTTTCTGCAGTTCTCTTGCCTCCTTCTGTACCTCTGTTGCTTCTTTCTGCACTTCTCTTGCCTCTTTCTGCACTCCTCTTACGTGTTTTTGCACCTCACTTGCAATTTCTGCACATCTCTTGCCTCTTTCTGAACCTCTCTTGCCTCTTTCTGCGCCTCACTTGCCTCGTTTTGCACTGCTGTTGCTTTTATCTGCACCTCTCTTGTTTCTTTATGCAACTCTCTTGTCTCTTTCACCACTTCTCTTTGTCTTTCTGCACCTCTGTTGCTTCTTTCAGCACTTCTCTTGCCTCTTTCTGTACTTCTCTTGCCTGTTTCTTCAACTCTATTGCCTCTTTCTGCACCTCTGTTGCTTTTTTCTGCACCCCTCTTGTCTTTTTTCTGCATACCTCTTGACTCTTTCTGTACCCCTCTTACCTCTTTCTGCACCTCTCTTGCCTCTTTCTGCACCTCTCTTGCCTGTCTATGCACCTCTGTCGCTTCTTTCTGCACTTCTCTTGCCTCTTTCTGCATTTCTATTGCTTCTTTCTGCACTTCACTTGCCTCCTTCTACATTTCTGTTGCTTCTTTCTGCAGTACTCTTGCCTCTTCCTGCAACCCTCTTGCCTCTATCTGCACCTCTGTTGCTTCTTTCTGCACTTCTCTTGCTTCATTCTGCACCTCTCTTTCTTATTTCTGCACCCCAGTTGCCTCTTTCTGCACTCGCCTTCTCTCTTTCTGTACCTCTCATGTCTCTATGTGCACATCTCTTGTCTCTTTCTGTACCTCTCTTGCCTCTTTCTACACTTCTGTTGCCTCTTTCTGCACCTCTGTTGCTTCCTTCTGCACTTCTCTAGCCTCTATCTGCATTTCTGTTGCTTCTTTCTGTACTTCTCTTGCCTCTTTCTGCACTTTTGTTGCTTTATTCCCACACTTTTCTTGCTTATTTCTGCACCTCTCTTGCTCCTTTCTGTACCCCTGTTGCCTCTTTCTGAACTCGTCTTTCCTCTTTCTGCACATCTCTTGTCTCTTTGTGCACCTCTCTCATCCCTTTGTGCACCTCTCTTGCCTCTTTCTGCACTTCTGTTGCCTCTTTCGGCACCTCTGTTGCTTCTTTCTGCACTTCTGTTGCCTCTTTCTGCACCCTCTTGCATCTTTCTGTACTTCTGTTGCTTCTTTCCACACTTCTATTGCTTCTTTCTGCACCTCTCTTGCTTCTTTCCTCACCCCTCTTGCCTCTATCTGCACCCCTCTTCCCTGTTTCTGCACCTCTCTTGCCTCTTTCTGCATCCCTGTTTCATCTTTCTTCACCTCTCTTGCCTGTTTCTGTACCTCTCCTGCCTTTTTCTGCACGTCTCTTTCCTCTTTCTGTACTTCTGTTGGTTATTTCTGCACCTCTGTTGCTTCTTCCTGCACTTCTCTTGCCTCTTTCTGTACCCCTCATGTCTCTTTCTGCACCCCTCTTGTCTCTTTCTGCACCCCTGTTGCCTCTTTCTTCACCTCTCTTGCTTCTTTCTGCACCTCTCATGCCTCTTTATGCACTTCTCTTGCCTCTTTCTGCATCTCTGTTGCCTTTTTCTGCACTTCTCTTGCTTATTTCTGCACGTCTATCGCTCCATTCTGCACCCTGTTGCTGTTCCTACAGTTGTCTTCTCTCTTTCTACACCTCTCTTGTCTCTTTGTGCACCTCTCTTTTCTCTTTGTGCACCTCTCTTGCCTCTTTCTGCACCTCTGTTGCCTCTTTCTGCACCTCTGTTGCTTTTTTCTGCACTTCTCTTGCCTCTTTCTGCTACTCTGTTGCTTCTTTCAGTGCTTCTCTTGCCTCTTTCTGCACCACTCTTGCCTCTTTCTGCACTTCTGTTGCTTCCTTCTCCACTTCTCTTGCTGCTTTCTGAACCTGTTTTGCTTCTTTCTGCCCCCCTCTTGCCTCTTTCTGCACCCTTCTTTCCTCTTTCTGTACCTTTCTGGCCTCTACTTCATCCCTCTTCCCTCTTTCTGCACCTCTCTTGCCTCTTTCTGCACCTCTCTTGCCTCTTTCTGCACCCCTGTTCCCTCTTTCTGCACCTCTCCTGCCTGTTTCTGCAACTCTCTTGCTTCTATCTGCAGTTCTCTTGCCTCCTTCTGTACCTCTTTTGCTTCTTTTTGCACTTCTCTTGCCTCTTTCTGCACTCCTCTTGCGTGTTTTTGTACCTCACTTGCAATTTCTGCACCTCTCTTGCCTCTTTCTGGACCTCTCTTGCCTCTTTCTGCACCTCACTTGCCTCTTTCTGCACTTCTCTTGATTTTATCTGCACCTCTCTTGTTTCTTTCTGCAACTCTCTTGTCTCTTTCATGACTTCTCTTGCTTCTTTCTGCACCTCTGTTAATTCTTTCAGCACTTCTTTTGCCTCTTTCCTCACTTCTCTTGCCTGTTTCTGCAATTGTCTTGCCTCTTTCTGCACCTCTGTTGCTTCTTTCTGCACCCGTCTTGTCTTTTTCTACACACCTCTTGCCTCTTTCTGTACCCCTCTTCCCTCTTTCTGTACCTCTCTTGCCTCTATCTGCACCTCTCTTGCCTGTTTCTCTACCTCTGTTGCATCTTTCTGCACTTCTCTTGCCTTTCTCTATATCTGTTCCTTCTTTCTGCACTTCTCTTTCCTCTTTATGCACCGCTGTTACTTCTTTCAGCACTTCTCTTGCCTCTTTCTGCACTCCTTTTCCCTCTTTCTGCACCTCTCTTGCCTGTTTCTGCAACTCTCTTGCCTGTTTCTGCACCTCACTTGCCTCTTTCTGCACCTCCGTTACTTCTTTCAGCACTTCTCTTTCTTCTTTCTGCACCCCTGGTATCACCTTGGTTAGAACTTTGGGTAATTACTGGGATTCTATATATTTTTTTCTGGCTAGGCTTAGTAATAACTTTTAGCATGCTTATTAATGGACGATATCTTCAGCAAAGCTCTACAGCCCCGAAAGTTAATTTGATTTTAAAACCACATCAATCATCTCATCGTGAACAGAGAGACTTGTTATCAGTGAACATCACAGCAGTTCCTGTACCGGATGGTATAGTTTGGGACAAGGTTGATTTCGAAATATTCGGTCCGACTGAACTTTTAAAAATGTCTCATTTATTTAAAATTTCATTAAGTGATATCATGACCTCAAGTACATTTTCTGATGATTGGGACTCTGAAACTGTCAATAACATGTTGTCTGATTTAGAAAAACTGCTGCATTTCCGAACACTGAAATGTTAGAAAGTAATTCAGACTATGACACTTTGTACTGTTATCAACATTATGGTCATCATTTTCGGCACAAATCTATTTCACCTAGAAATGTGTTTGAGTACCATCGGTGGGAACATTGCCCTACACCACCAAAAGGTAGTTTGCATACATTTGTACAGAAATGTTCATATTTTTCAGGTTTTAACACCACTGATCCGACCTCATATTATTATAAGGTTACACCGACATCAGCACTGAAAATTATGTTGACAAACACCAAACAGATTTACTCTGCTTCCTTTATTGCCCAACTGTCTGAACAGGGTTTTGACCTATGGAAGGACACAATAGACTTAAAATCAGTCTGGGGCTCTAGGGACTGGCAAGTCCAGGGAACAGAAGCGCTATTTAGAGCTTGCCTCATTCCATAGCAGATGATATTTCTAAACGAAACTGTGCAACAGACATCCTGTCTTGGATTAGCCAAAATCAAGGACCTGAACACACCTCAATTTCCAACACCGTCACAGATGGGAGGGTGGCAAAATTCAACTTCACAGGAAGGGGCAACAGTAGATGACATTTTACAGTATAATAGATCAGACCCGAATTGGGAAAAATGGGTGGTTTGGCCCTTAGATACAAACATATGTCATAAACGATTCTTGGGTATTACCGAAGGGTACAGTATCCACAGGCCAGTCCCAAGTTATGTGCAAAGAGAACATCCAGGGGTAGTAACATCCTACAGTGTTGGGAAGGTGTGCCTTGATTGGCTAGAAACCTCAACACCAACAGAAGTGAAACAACCCTCAGCCTTACTCTCACAATACATGGATCTTAGGGATTTTTTACAAGGTCCCAGGAAACAAGGTCAGAAACGTTTCATGTATGCTGGCATTTATGCTGCCTATAATGAAGATTGGAAAATATCACAACAAGAGGCCGCAGAGAGAATACGGGAAATAGACCGTATTATCTTAGAAAAATTGTTGGCTGTAGAAGACAATGGGTTAACAATTTTGTCCTCCAGAATATATTTTTTGGGCAACATTGTGTCTTCTGCGATAGATATCCTAGAACAAGATTTGGCCATACTATAACACGGGCAATCTCAATTACGTTCCATCGTGTTATTGAGCTGGACGCTGCAATCTTTGCGCGCAGGCTTTGTGCCTTGGCGTTTTATAAACAGTACGTCTCTGTTTTCTGAATATAATCTAACAGATAAACAGGTTGAAATGGTACAAAGGGGAGCTAAATATACAATGCTGCGTATTGAAAAACTGGACCGACTACCATTTACAGTAGTGGAAGCTCCGTCTACTGAATGGCTAATCCATGGCCACATAACTCTACCGGTCACTACTTTTCAGTTTCAATATTGCCTTGAACAAAGACAGGCAAAATGGGTAAGGAATATATTAAGGAATTCTGGGATTTACCATATAAATTCCGATACCGGAGTGGGGATCGAGAAGTGTTTATAAGTGGTACAAACTGCAAGAGCGCTTTGAGCGGTTCTCTCATTTCATTGACATTTCATTGCACGGAGCGTGTAATGGTTCAATAGCAAACTTGTCCTGCCTCATGAAAGGGACTCCAGCTGCCGTGATCAAACCAGTATTCGAGCTGCTCTCAAATGGGAGTTACTTGATGCTGAACGATCAAGGTTGCTGTGGTATGCTTCCAGGCATTGCCTATCTGGTCACTGTAAACTCCAGGGTTACTTGCTGTATGCAAGTATTGTTTCCCCCAACAAGTACAGTCAGGGAGGTGCCGTTATAGCCTTCATTGAATGTTTCTTTTATACAATTTGATACTTTGAGCAGACTGAAAGCCATGCTTTTACAGCAAACCGTACCCTTAACCTCCGCTCGAGAGACCTTTGATCTTCAAATCGCAAGGACCTCGACTGAGATACAGGCACTTATACGTACAAACTGCCCCATTCATTTTACAGAAATGGTGGGTTGTAGCTTTAATATGTCTGATACGAGTGGTATTGTACACCTATTTAAGACCATAGGGTCAGGACTTCTTAGCACCTTTCAGACAATCCTCGGAGTTATCCTGAACTTTATACACTCCGTATTTGGCAGCATTTTTGGAGGTCTACCTCTGATCCTGCTATCAATAGTGGGAGTCCTAGTTGTCATTTACCTGCTACGCAATGGACGGCCCACTTACTAACGAGATGGCAAAAGCGCTCTAGGAGCAGAAATACCGTGAACGCATGGTACAACATCTGGGCACACCTCGCCTGAGGGAACTAAGCACCTCTTGGTTCCTATTGTTTAGACCAGTCTGGATGGACTGCATCCTACCTGTTCTTCGATGCCTGTTTTGCGGTGAAGAATGCGTGTTGGACCTCTGTCTGACACTTGCGACATGCCTGCGGACTTGAATACCAGGCTGGAACCCCTGAGGGCCCATGCTCGGCAATGTCCCCAGCGTATTCCCATCTTGATGGCTGCATTCCTCGAGAATCCGCAGGTGCCTTTTACAATTACCACTAGCACCACTAGCACAGAGGTATCGACTACAGCAAAGCTGCATCTACACCAGCTATTGGCAGTACTGAATATCATCTGTGCTCCATTGAAAAGCATGGCCTTTTGACGCTTGTGGAGATTCAACTTATATAAACAAACTCAATTAGGACTGTGGCTTAAGTGACAAATACAAACAACTAATTTTCGTAGTGAAATTTTTTAAATTTTTCCTTTTTAAGCTGTTTTTAAGATGATTTTAAAACAAGATTTTAACACAGCTCATTTAAAAAAAAAATTCTATGCACTACTATCTAGTAAAGAGAATAGTCCACTAGCATTTTTTTTTCATTGTTGACTGCTCGGAAGAGGAGTGGGTGTTATATTTCATATAGGTACCCTGATATAGGCCCGGGTAAAATCATACCCCTTCACCTACATTACCTCCCCTACACTACACTGTAACAAGCCTTTTTAGGATTGAACCTTTACCTAGTTCTAGTCCTGGGTGCAGAAGGAGGGTTTCTCCTGGATAATAGAGTCCTATAACTCCATCAATAGACTCACACAGTATGAATTAATATTCATAAGGGTTCTTAGAAACCAGGCTGGGGCTACACCACCTTCCTCCCCACATCTACGTACACGGTTCATCCCATACGTCATCCTCAAATCCACCAATAGCTAATACAAGCAACAAGGGACAAAGGAGCCCTAGATACTTTCTGTATAAATATAACACCTCTTGCTAGTGTTAGAGAGAGGGAACCGAGACTTCCAGGCCGACACACCAACCAGAGATGCTGAGGCTCCTGCATGCAGATGCTCCAGCTGACAGTGGTCTGAACATCGCTTGTGGGGTGTCCAGCTCGAGACCAAGAGGGGCTCCTCCATTCTCACTTCAGGTAATGGGGTTCGACTACACCTTAGAGGGATTCTTGGCTTCACACCTACTCACATGCTAGGTACACTTAGTTACATCTAGATAGGCATCGTAGGAGTATGCGCTTTCTTTTATCAATGCATTTTATATTCATGTATTTATTCATGCGTAGTGCAAGATAGTAGAACTGTACTATCCATTTATATTCATAGTACTGCTAATCATATATCTCTGCTACTGTCTAATGGTTGTTGCAGCTCATGTATTCTACACAAGAATAACGACTGTTCAATAAACCCTTGTTGAAACGCCCAGGCTGTTTATTCTGTGTATCTATGAGACGAGATAAGTGAGCACGAGAGTGAGCGAAAAGTAGTACATTGTTTCCACGATCCTGAGGGATCAGGGTTATGTTCTAAGATTGCCAGAAACTATTCTCTCCCCGATAAGAGGAGACAATAGTGGCACTGTGAGCTAGCTTATGCAAACAGGCTAACATTCTCGGTGGGGGTGCTCAGAGTCAGTCTGCCACCAAACCCACAGTTTATGTTATCCAAACGCACAGGTCCTGTATGGGTAATATAGGATCTACATGACACTTTCACATAAGAACCGTCTGCTTTGTTCGTTCTCTGCATGCTCCTGGAGTTTAGTTGGAACACTGTGAGCAAGGTCAATAAACAATGCCCCTTGTTATTCTGTTCCTAGACACCTAGAAAAAACATGCTCACACAACTGCTGCTGGAAACTCGTACATTGATATTATGGGGATGCATGTTTAGGTAACACAGACTTGGAGAGGTTCCTACGATGTAGATCTACCATCTAGGCACTAAGGTATGGGGTCTGCTGACAAAACCCAGAGATCTTCTCTTATATAATAATACATATTCTTACCAAGGGGAGGGTGGTTAGGCTTTATAGTCCTTTTTCAATTCAATTAAAAAATTCTTTATTTTGGCCAATATGGCCATGAAAGCACAAAGAAAAAAAATACAGCACAATTTGTACATATGATTTTTGCAGAGATAAAGTGCGCGTGCATTGAAATATTTAAAAAAAGAGTTCTGAATATAAATATAAAAGGTGCTGATTCGGAATTAATATTTTTAAAACATTTAAAAAGGCAATTAAAAAGTATTGATAGATTTAGTTTGCGTAAAAAACTAAAATTATCCAATAGACCCAGCTTTTAATATAGATGACCGTACACACCACATAGAAAATAAATAACGAGTAACTGAGTACACTATGGGCAGACTAGTATAAATTGTAGGATCCTATAGGCCTCCGCGCAATACTTTGTGCCAAGATTCCGGCACACCTGTTGTAACCATCGGTATCTAACCTTCTTGTATGCCGGGCAGACAAATAGAACATGTTGGTCCATCTCTGGATTATCTGCACAGACTGGACAGCCCTGGGTCAGCGTATTTCCCCATTTACTTGTAAATGTGCGCAGTGGTAATACGCCGTGCCTAAATTGTAGATACAGTTTTTTTGCAAGGGGGGGCTGTATGACATCAAGAACAGGTTCCAGCTTATAATAGTCTTTTGCCTCTAAAAAAGATAGGGTCAGTGCGCCTGTGTCGGAATTGGCCTTTATCTGATTAAGTTTAAATTCTCTAAAGATCTTTGACAAGGCCTTCTTGGAAGTAGTCATGCAAGTTGCTTCAGCATTAACCCATAGGTCTCCCATCCCCATAGCAGCCAAGATGTTTTTAATATAGGACAGCCATGGGATTTTGTCAACTCTCTGTAGATTTACGACCTCTTTCAGCTCTTGTCTAAAGAACTCAAGTTCTGGAGTACTCCAGATACGTCTCCAATAGAGAAGAGGCCTAAGGGCAACTTCCTCCGCAATTGGGTTAACCCCAAGGTCCATGCGCAGCGGCATCAATGGTGTACTTTTAGGGAGACCTAAAAGCTGCCTAATAAAAGAGTTCTCATTCTTAGATAAGTGATCACATGGTCGATGGCCCCAGATTTCTGCCCCATATAAGGCCGCTCCCCTATCCTGGGCCTTGTAAATTTCCATTGCTGGACCAACCATTTTGTGTGTGCACTTCCCAAACATCTTTGCTATCCCGCCAGCTGTCTGTGCCAACTTTAAGCTGGCCTTCTTGATTTGTGCGGTCCACTCCATTTTGTCGGTGAGTGTTAGGCCTAAGTAGTCAAAAACAGACACTTTCTCTAATGGTTTCCCATCTAAAACAGGGTTTGGTCGCGTGGTGTTAGTCCTTTTTCCACTGTCTTTATATGATGACATCTCCCATTATGATTTATGGCCTAGCTACAATGCTAACTGTATTAGTTTTAAGCATTTTCCTGCTGGTTGTGCCTCGTATACTGCATTTTAGAGCAAAATAGTTAAAATAAACATTTTAAACTATACTCGTGTTTTATTCAGTTTTTTATGTGGACAAGTACGAAAGCGTGAGCGAAAAGGTGTGCCTTATTACTGCAATTCCTGTGAGATCCGTGAGTGTTGTGTTCGGGGGTGTCTAATCATTTGCTTCTTCATGAGTGTGTAGGAGAGCGAGTGAGACACTATAGCTAGTCGGTCCTGGGTTCATGGGCACTAAGGTGGTGGGAAGGCTTAGCCTTTATACACCGAGGTCCCATATTTCTGCGCATAGTTCTGTGTATGTGCAGAATCCCTGCAACATGGCACCACCAACGTTTGGTCTGGTACCTATACACAAGACCCCTGAGTAGTGCTTGTGCTTGTCCACAAAACCCTCACGCCGGTTTCCGGAGACATCCGTGGTGTGAGGGTTTAGCCTCCTATATTTGATTTTTATAGATTTTTTAATCTTGAATTTTAAAAGGTTCTTCTTTCATTATTGACCCGCTTTTGCGCTACCGTTCTTTAATTACTTGTTCTGCTCTTCTAATGGCCGTAGCTACTGCGGCACCCAACCGTGCTGCGGTCACTGCCTATTTGACTCAGCATGCAGTCCCTAATGGTGGGGCTGATTTTATTTTTGTTGTTTAGGTGGATGCAGCTTACCGCTTTGAGGTTTTCTATTCCTGGGTTACCTTTCCGGCAGTGGATGGAAATGATAATTTGTTTCACGAATATACTGTCTCTGCGGTTCTGCGGGAATATCACCCTTATTGTTTCCTTGAAGGTCAGTTGACAGCTTGGCAGCTTACCATATGGTTTAATGGCGCCATTCCTCACCCTGTTTCTGTGGTCCGTTTAGGCCCCTTATCAGTAGATGGGGCCACGTGGCCCGTTTTGGCTGGGTATGCACCACATCCAAATTATCTTAATGTTCCGCTCGAAGAGCTGCGTCAATTGCATACATCATTGATACATATACATAGAGCTTAAATACAGTTTATGTCATGAAATATTCAGGTGGCCCTGCCTGGGGCTGCTGCACACCCACCGGGACATGGTGGTGGTCTTGTTATTAGTCCCTTCATGGTTAATTCAGTGATGGGTAAACAGCCCCAGAATAGGGATGATTTCCCTTACTGGCTTGCAGAAAAATGTGAGCAACTCGAAGCTGTCTTTCCACCACAGACTACACCTGTGGAGAAACACAGGATCCTTGCCATGAGCTTACCTTATTCCCAATCTGGCTGATTGCATCACTTGGGGGAAGGTGTTGCAGTGTTTTATTCGCTGTGTTTTGGCACCCCCTCCATGATCGTTCTTCCGTCCGTACTTAAAAAGGTTCAGGATGAACACGGGGCAGAGGCTGCACTGGAGTTGGGGATGAGACTGGTGGGGGTGTTCGCTATAGTCTCGGACATGATCCTTGCTAATGTAAAAGGGGAAGCAGTTAGTTTACAGGTGAGTCAGCGCCTAGAGGCGGTTGCTGACGTGGATAAACAACGTGAATTGCCAAAGATTATTGCAAAAGTATATAAATCCTTAGGACGCAATAATCTGGGAATTAAACCTTTTACTCAAACACAACCTAAGACCCAACCTGAAAAGGAGGGGCGTCCGGTCTTTCCTAAAAAGACTTGGAATAGGAATGAGCGGCAGCAACAACAGAAGCAAGGTTTGCATGCAGGTTCACCGACACCTCAGGCTTCTGAACGTAGATATGATTTGCATGACCGCTCTAAAATTAAGACACCGGAAAGGTTTCAAGTTCCTGATCGGCGCTCTCCTCCTTCCTTGCAGGACTCATCAGATTCACAGTTCGGTGGTGGAGAGCGCCAGGATTGCAGACAAGGCGAGACCACTCAGCAGAGACGTGATCCGCCATGCCAGTTTGACATGAAAGCCAAACTGGAGAAACTGCCTCCTTTTCGGGCCCTGTTTCAGAAGAAGAAAGTTGCCGCTTTAACAACGAAGTACGCCTCAGACAGTGAGAACCCTACTCCTTGATTGGAGATGGGCAGTGACACTCCTCGACAGCACGGCAGACGTTACCATAGTGCGGGAGGCACTCCATCCCTGTCTGGAGGCGAGAGCAACTGATACATTCATCACAGTGGAAACAGCAGATACACGAGTTGCACCCCCTGATTGAATTTATGAGACAGTCTTACAAATTGAAGGTGATATAAAAAGGAGAATCAAGGCAGTCTTTTGGGACAACCTTACCTCCTCTTATAATATTCTATTGGTAGAGACTGATTGGCCACCTCCATTTGTTTTAGCTTCTTCCTGAGGGGAGGACGTGATTCTCCTGAGTTTTTCCCGTTACGTCTCAGAAGAGGCTAAACAGGCTTACGCATTAGAATGGGCTTTATCCCTAGCGCCGGCTGTGTATCGTAATCAGGTCGGCTGGGATAAAGATTCACCAGCACTTGAAATCCCTTTCCGGTCTATGCCACAGCCTTAGGCACAATATCTGATCAAGCGTGAAGCGAAAGCATCCGTGAATGACATTTTGACCCAATTGGAATATCAGGGCGTTACTGAACCCTGTGTTTCAGCCATGAATAATCCCCTTTTTCCTATATTGAAACCGAACGGTTCATATCGTATTGTTTTGGATTACAGGCAGTTAAACAGTCATGTTCGTACCTTTGCAGTACAGAACACACACAGCTCTGTGTTAGTGAATAATATTGTTCGCAAAAAAATACAAAACAACTCTGGATATTTTCAATGGTTTTTATAGCTACAATTTGTCTCCTGGTAGCTGTGACTTGGCTGCATTTACTGCGGTCGGCAATCAGAAGCGCTTTACGCATTTGCCTATGGGCTATAAGAACAGTCCTGGGGCATTTGCTGCACGTGTTGTGTCTCTTTTACACGACATTGACCCTGATGCGTTCTCTTACGTCAATGACATTTATTTGACGGATGATGAATTTATCCCGCATCAATGCCAAGTTGCATATCGCCTGTTTGGCAGTTCTCTTTTTGGACTATGAGCTCAACAATGAAGGTAGGGGGTTAGCCCCCACTTTCTGGAGAAGTGTGCACAATTGCAGCCTCCATCTTCATTGAAACAACTGCATTCTTTGCTGGGATTTTTGAATTTCGGGAGGACATACATTCCTGATTATGCCCAGCGTATCAAACCGCTTTACGCGTTGATACAACCCTCTTTTTCGTCTGCCAGCTGGCTTCCGGAACATACAGCGATTCTTAGGTCTTTGCAGTCTGATCTGCTTGCGAACAACTTCTTATTAACACGTGACAATTCTACAAACTTGGTCATAAGAATTGTGCCAGGAGCTGTAGGTTTCACATATTTGACGTTCAATGAAGGCGACACAGTACCAATTGCATACAAATCGCATCTGTAAACGGCAGCTGAAATGCGGTTTTCCACAGTTGTGAAAATTTTGACTGCAATCCAGATGGCGATTCTGAAGGAACGCTCCCTGACGCAAGTTAAATGCATTCTTATGGTCTCATCGCCCCTACTTTAGAGGCAGTGACAAAAGCGAGTGTACCGAATTCTAAAGCTTTACATCCATGTTGGATACAATGGGCAAGTTCTTTAACATCGGCTGATGTTACGTTTATCTTTGACCCTTCTTAACAGACAAAGGAGTATTTACAATATGAGCATGTTCATCTCTCCATTGTCTTTGTTACCGTTAGATCAGTACAAATGTATCATCTATACCGACGGTTCGGCTCAACCGGCCGTTGATTCAAAGCATGCTTATTCGGCGGCTTGCCCTATAGTGGCTGGTTCACTTGTTAATGGTGAATTTAAGTCTTCCATTGTGCATACACAGGCACTTGGGGACTGTACGGCTCAGTTGACGGAGCTGCGTGCCTTGGTTCTAGCGCTAGAATTCCCTGATCCTGATGTGAACACTCTTGTGGTGTGCGAGTCCTACTACTGTGTGCAGGCTTTCAATGACAACTTGTTCTTCTGGTCTCAGAATGACTATTGAGACTCTAAAGGTAGCACAATTAAGCATAAGATGCTTTGGGTCTGAGTGGCAGAACTTAAAGAGCGTTATACTCTTGGTCATCAGCGTGTGGGGGCACATGCTCTTGGTAATTCTTTGTCTGATGAGGCAGCCAAATCTGCAGTAGCCACATGTTCAGTAGCAGCAATAACTAGGTCCATGACTAAAATTGATAATGATATCCTTGCAGCAATAGCTGCTACGAGGAATGGAATGGAATTTCCACCGGGTTTCCCTTCCAAGTATTCATATCACTTGTCACCTGAGCAAGTCCCATTCGCTATGATACCATCCGTTGGTGATCGGTTGATTCCCAACGAGGACTGCAGACTTCCTTTGATCATAGCCGCACATGAAGGCATAGCTTCGGCTCATGCCGGAGTGTCTGTGACTGTTTCCATTTTACAGCAATGTTATTGGTGGCGAGGTTTATATAAACACACTGTCCCTTCACGGTCAGATTCAGATCCTGTGTCCAAACTCATGTCGCTGACAGAAATATCTTGACTCACTTAATTGGTGATTTCTGCACGTTGCCTTCAGATGTTATCACGCAAATGTATAAATTCTTCTATTCTCATAGTCCTTCTTATCTCTCTGGAACTTATAGGCTTTTCTTGTTGTTATAGTCTCCTCGCATTTCTTCATACAGATCTTCATTTCTTTCAGATATTTGCCAGCCAGCTCTTTTTCAGGATGTGCCTGTATTTGGTAATTGAGTTCTTTGATTTGTACCATGACCTTTTCTCTGTCACTGGATGCATATTTAATCAAAAGCAAAATCATTTTCATTGAAGTTTCTGCATTAAGGTCCGCCCATTTCTTTAATAATTCAGGCAGAGGATTCTCATAGGTCGATGTGAATATTATCCTTAATACTCTTGGGACTCTCCCAACTTTCGCATATCTTTTGAGTGATTGCATTTCCAACCACTTTGATATCTCTGTTTTAGTAAGTCTCTCCAACTTATTACATAATGCTAAACAGGACTTGTTATTAGCAGTCTCTATTGATCTCGACGTAGATGTATCTTTTTAATGGATCGGTTCATCATTAAAAACTCCTTGGGCTGTTAGTAGCCTCGCCTGAATTTCATCTTCTGCCATATTGATGCTAGCTTACCGGCAGAGCTCTTTATGCACTCTGCGTAGTGCAGCCCGACTCCATATGTAGGAACCACTCTGACGAGGTTTTCTGTCATGTTGACGTTCGCTAAGGAAGCTATTCTTGGACTTAAAAGCTTGCTGCACTGCCGAAGAGCCCTCTGGATCCCCATGCAGCACGCTCACCTTATCCGACGATCTTGTGTCACAAACTGGGGGGCACGCCAGTATACAACTTCTCCAAATAAATGCGTGCAGATGGCGTGCTACCCAAGCATCGAGGGTGCTCGTGAAATGCCCGGGTGTCTATAAATCCAAATGCTTCTGCAATTCTCCTCTTATGAAAAACAAAACTCTTAGTCAGGTTGCAAGTATTTAATTATGGCAGAGCAAAACTTCGTATAGCGTCAGATGCGTTTCGGCTTGCAAAGCCTTTATAACGATGCCTGCACCCTAAAGCACGTCCTTAATTCAACAGGCAAAGAGACACAAACAATGGACTCTCAGTGATTAACAATACTGGAGGCCATATTGGAGTGATTTTGAGATATACAATTTTACCAGATTATAAGCTAACATAATTGCTATTTTCAAAAATTGTTTATAAAAATTGTTAATCTATGCAATGCAAAATCTCTCATAATTAACTTTGTAGTGCAAACTTTCCTAATAATAGTATTGAGCCCAAGTGGGCTTAATAATCTAAGAAAATCTTGTAGAGCAACTGACTCTTTAGCACAGATCAGATAAACATAAATATCAGCATAATGCACTTGAATAGTTTCCATGGTATTACAAGCAGAAAGAGCAATGTATACATTCAGTAGAGAAAATAAGGGACAAAAATAATTGCATATCTGGAGTGTTAGGTCCAAGAGAGTCTTGAGAGACTCTAGTGGGAGAGCCAGTTTAAAAATAGAGCATTCTGATTGGCCCAGACAGCTTTATTTTCCTTGGGACATCTCGCTCCCATGGGAGTCAGACTTCCGCAGATGCGAGCGCTCAGATTGGCTGCCAGCAACATGAAAACAATGTTACTGGCAGTAATTACAGGACTCGGGGACTTAGCCCCTATCCTGAAGTTAAAACAAAATAATAAGAATATAAGGGAGCTGAGTAAGGATACCCTGACCTCTTAGGCCCCTTTGAGGTGACCCAGAGGAATCCCTCCCCTGGGGCCAAAAATAAAATGAATTGGGCAAAAATGCTGTAATCCCTCAAGACTCTCGCTGGATAAGACAAAACAAAGTGGTGGCTGGCCCACATTTAATAACCACATGCCCTGGAAGTCCACCCCTGGGGCTGTGTTCATAAAGGGGCGGGGGCTGCATAGCCCCCCTCCCCGAGCCTGAAGAGCCCCCGGTGTGCCCACCCCCAGAGCATTCTGCAGCACATAAAAGAAGGGGAACATGCCTCAATGGATTGTTTCTGTGCCGGAAGGTGCCCCTTCATGCACTTAAACAATCCTGCCAACAACACATGCACCCTTGCACCAGAGTGCGAGGGTGGCTGCATTGACGCTAGGCTGTTGAAATGGTATCAGCGTAGGGGGAAAGGAGAGGAATGCGCCATATTGGATAAATATGGTGCATTCCTGCCCTTGTACTTTGATGTAGGGCAGTGTAGCAAGATGGTGTGCTGCCCTATGCCAAAACCCCATAAATAAGGTTCCAAATCCGCTCCCAGTGGGCAGGAGGTTTGAACTTGCTTCCGCCTGTTGGGAGCTGAATTTGAATCTGTTTCCCTGCCTGCACTGAGGCAGGCAGGGAAACAGGTCAAAATATTGTTCTGACCAGCAGCGAGCAGCATTCGTGGCTGCTCTTTGCGGGTGGGAGCAATGTGGGCTGATGCTACATGCAGGGAGCTAGCTGGCGCTGCGGGTCATGAGTCTCCTCCTGAAGCCCCTAATGAAAGTATGGTGGGTGCTCTGGTTAGGCACCAGGGCACCCACCTTTTACTGTGCAGGGCCCCAGAGGATGAGGTCCCTGGGGCCAAACTCGGCCCAGAGAGAGGGGAAACATGCCCTACTCCCCTTAATTATACAATGCAGCCCAGGGCCACTATTTTCATGTTTTTGGGGACTAGGGAAGCAGGCTTTCCCTACCGTGCCCCCTTATATCACTTTTTATTTTTACTTCAGGAAAGGTGACTAAGTAACTGCTGACAGGGATCTCTGAGCAAAAGCAAGATGGCGATGGTGTAGAGCACTGCGGCGGAGCTTTCAACCCCGACCTCCTGAAGACACCCTTGTAATGCACTGCTGGGCGGCTTACCTGCAGGACACCGATGCAGACGATTGGTGCTCCCTGGGGCGCATCCGAGCACCTCTTGCTTTCTGGGTCTTTTTGGTCTCGGGCTGAGACATCTGTCAGCCTGTCAGCGCAGGAAGCATCAGGGGCGCACTGCTCAGTGTCAGCGGCAGGCGAGAGGTGGAGCACCACCGGCGTGAGTAACTTCTCAGCCGCAAGACTCATTCGATCACTGCACTGCACTCTGCGTGCGTCAGCGGGTCTGGCTATGGCTTTCAGTGTTGAACTTGCCCGGAGTTCACGGGCGGCTATCTCTAACAGGATTATCGCATCTGAAAATAGAAGAATGCCTCCAAAACAGCGAGGCAAGTTAAAGAGACTGTGGGACGGAACTCAACCCAGTCGCAAGGGACAAGACAGGAGCTTTCACCGGCGATCCCCGAGACAAATGCAGGTAAGCCCAACAAGTCCTGTATAACAAAAAAACAACAGCACAGTATGGGGGCAGGGACGCAGAGGAATCTCACGGAAAGGGGGCAGATCGGGGGTAAGAAAACAAGTGTACCTGAGATTGTAGAAGAAGCAAGGGCAGTCTTCGATGGGGGCAATACAATCATCACTTCACTTCAGCCCCACCCCAACCTGCCATCACGGATTTCTTCAAAACCAGGGATGGTCTAGGGAATCAGATTTAGTCCGAACCCCCAGATGAAGCAGGCTCCAAGATTTCTGAAATAAATCCCATTGAAGGCACTGGTGGCAATACTGTGGACCTTAAGGAGGACCGAGAGGAAAATGAAACGCCACACGAAGCGGCAGATAATGACATATCTCTGCTTAATGCACCAAGCATGCTGCCAGTAGCAATAATGGGGGAACAGGGGGCCTCAGCCAGCACAGAGTGGGATCTGTGAGAGATGACTCATGAAGACACCAGGATTGAACACGGTACATTGTCAGACATCCAACTCTATGCTGAAGGTCCACCCGGGGGGGGGGGTATCCCATGGCACTGACCTAGACCTAGACGGGTTAATACCGGCTGACATCATATCCGATGGGACGGATAAATTCTTCTCCCTTACCGAGGACTCACACTCAGGAGCCTCCGATTCTGATCCAGGATGCAGCGAAACAGATGACAGCGCCTCTACCTCAGGCTCTAGCACATTGGAAGCACCGGAGACCACCCTTAAGCACCAAAAATGTCGTAGGTGCTCTAAAGGATCTAAGGGCTACACGGAGTCACGAAAAAAGAAGGGAAGAGGTATCTCTGGCTCTGGGTTGAAATGGGACTATTCGCACACGAGGATCATGGGTCCTTCGGACTCAACACCTGCCCTGGCTTGCAACTCTATGACTGAACAGCAAGGCGAGTTAGCAACCAATATAAATCTGGCCTTGAGTCTGAACCTGGAGTCAATTAAGGAACATCGGGCAGAGACCAGGGCTGATGGAAAGAAAGCAAGACAGGCCACAAAGAAACTGGAAGGGGCAGTGCGAAAAGTTGGGCGAACCTGTTTCGAAATCAGTGAACAACTGGACACGATGGAAGAGAGAACATCGGTTGTGGAAAAGGATTTGGTCGCTGTGAGAGAGCAAGCAAAATCACATGAAACTCAACTGACAGATGTTATGTGGAAACTTGAGGACTTGGAAAACCGCCAGAGAAGAAATGATCTTCGATTTCTTGGGATTCAAGAAGGCCTAGAAGGGGATGACATTCATTCTTTTATTCTGGACCTTCTTAAAGAAGCCTTCCTAGAGCTTGCAGGGTGGGCTTGAGAACGGGAAATACAGAGGATTCACAGGTTTCCATTTGCCCGCCATAAAATGCCTAGCTGAGACTTAGATCAACCGAGGGCCGTTCTGGTCTTTTTGAGTAATTTCTCGCTTAGGCAGGCTATTTTCGAGAAAGCTCGTCCTGAGGCCAGAAGGCAGTATAAGGGGGCTTCTTTTTTTCATTCGTCCTGACTTGTGCCATATAACTGTGGAGCGCAGATGGTGATTACAGCAGTTAATTAAACCGTACCAGGATGCCGGCTTTGAGGCATTTTTGCTGGCCCAGGCTAGATTAAAAACTATTGTGAGAGGGTCTGTAAAATTCTTTGCCTCTGAAATACAGGCCAGAGAGTATCTGGGACAAGCTCAGGGGGAGAAGAGAACCGTATAAATAGCTGATTAAGTAGGACTGGTTGAAAATTCCACAAGATAGCTACACTTGCTATACAGATGGTACACTCTAAAAAAATAGGCCCTATTTCTTGTCTTTCTTTGAGTTTTTGCTTTTGATCTTCTCTCTGCTGTGTTGAGTTTCTATAAAATGGAGAGATATGTTGTTCTGGGGGGGCCCTCTTTTTTCTGCCTTTATGTTATAGGACGGACAGTTTGAATGAAATTGTGGTTTGACCGGGTGTGTGGGGGGTTTGGGTGGAGGTGCCGCGGTGCTTCTTGCTTTCTCTATCACACAGACCTGGTGGGTCTGGCTGCTTTCAAGGGTAGGGGGAGGGAAGAGGGAGGGTGGGGTGGAGGGGTTTGCGGGGGGTTCGGGCTGTGGGGTTATATGGTAAAAAATTGGAAAGCAAAATTCAGCTAAAGAATGTTTTTTCTTTTATATTATTTGATTTTCAGGAATCATTAAAAGTTGGAGAGCAATGTTTGTATAAGATTCGAACAGAGAGCTTCTATAGACATTATAGGGCTTATGTTAACACGAGAAGAGGAAATATGGCCGGAAAAGATGATTTACTGTACCATGGCTAAGGTGAGCATTGCCACTATAAATATTTGTGGTTTAAATGACGGGGCTAAAAGGAGAAGGATCCAAGAGGATCTTAAATTTCTACAAGCAGATCTGCTCAGTCTTCAGGAGACTCACATAGCATGCAATGATCATAATTTACTTAATTCTTTAGGCTTTAAGTTAGTTGCCTTTACAACTCAAGACGTGAGGACTAAGGGGTGGCCATTTTAATGAAAGGTAGTGCCATTATGTGTGTGAGAAAGGCAGTGGACAAATATGGTAGATGGATAATTCTGGAATGTAGAGGAGGGACAGGCATATTTACTTTATGCTCAGTATATGACCCAGTATTAGACGACCCTTGTTTATTGAACTTTCTAGCTACTGAGTTACCCTCCTGGGCGGCACCATATTTAATCTGTGGGGACTTAAACATTAATGGATCCAGAGGAACTTCAGAGAAGGACGGGGTATCAAGAAAGGGGCATAAACCTCAATCTTCCAGGGCAATAAAAAACCTTTTAAGGGATATTGGTGTGGTGGATGTGTGGCCTAGCCTGAGGGGTAATGTGCCAGGATACACTTATTACTCTGCTCCCACTGCAAGTTTGCCAGGCTCGATTATTTTTTAACATCACCATCCTTCCTTAAGGAAGCTCGTGTGGAGTTATTTCCTAGAGTGATATCGGATCACAATCCCTTAGTCTTTGAATTTCCCTTGTCGGATTCAGAAGGGAGCATAAGAGGTGGACCTTTGAAAGAGCACTTCTCTCTGACCAGGAGTATGTTAATTATATGAAGGGGTGGATTAGGGAGTTTTTTAGCAAAATAAGGATAGTGCCTCCCTTGGAATGTTTTGGGATGCTTTTAAAGCGTCAGTAAGAGGTGAGACTCTGCGATTTAGTTTGATCAAACAAAAAAATGTGCAGGACAAATTAAAGGATTTTATCAAAGATTAGTCCATCTCGAGACAGAATTAATCAGCACAGTAAACAATGGAGGTGATTTTTTTTCAGTCACGGATTTAATCATGGTCACCAAAGCATCTTTGAACAATTTCAATGCTGAGATGATGGCGGGAAGGTATTTTGCCAAGAGGCAGCAATGCTATGAATACAGCGAGAATGTTGGCCGATTACTAGTAGTTAGGGCCAGCCAACAGATGGCGGTAGGGCATATAAAGCAGGTAAGGAACATGCAGGGAGAAGTAGTATCAGATCCAGCGGATATTAGGGAAGCTTTCAGGGAGTATTATGAGGAATTATATAAAGCTTCACCTGTAGGGGGCTCTTATATGCATGATGAACTGCCCGAATTCGCTCCAAATGTGAGGGTCTCCCAGGAGGAAGGTCTCTCATTGAGGTCAGATATCTCTCAGGAAGAGCTTCATTTGCCTCTTCAAGCCCTCCCATCGGGTAAAGCCACAGGTACTGACAGCATACCATTAGAATTCTATAAAACTTTTTTCAGTGAGACCTGCCAGGACATTTTTGGATTATTTAAGTAGGATAGGAACGAGGCCGCACCACCGGAATCATGGGGCACCGTTAACATTATTATCTTTTTAAAGAAAGGCAAAGACCCTATCAATTTGGGCTCCTATAGGCCCATAACACTTTTAAATAGTGACACCAAGTTATATTCTAAGATGTTTGCCACCCGACTTAACAAGGTAATGCAGCACTTGGTATTAGTCTGGCAACATGGTTTTATCCAGGGGAGGGGGACGGACGATCATGTTAGGCATGTAATTTCCCTTTTTGATGCCTCGGAGGCTCTTATGAAACATATGGGGGTTGCCTTCTTGGACGCCAAGAAGGCCTTTGATAGGGTGTCATGGAGTTATTTGTGGAGGATTTTGGAAGCTAATGGTCTAGGAGCTTTGCTTATTAGAGCTATACCAGTTTTGTATACTAATCCTACAGCTCGCCTGCAGATAATGGGAGAAGAGTCTGAGGCATTCCCAATAGGCAGGGGAACCAGGCAGGGATGTCCTTCTTCCCCCTTGCTATTCACATTACATATAGACCCTTTTCTCAGACGACTGGAGGCCTCCCCAGATATTCCCCCTTAAGGCTACAGGGCTGGGACACGAAAATATTGGCGTATGCCGATGACGTGGTGATAATTACCTCTGACCCCGATAGAGTGCTGTCCGCAGTAGAAGCTGTTGCTGAAAATGTTGGGATGCAATCGGGCTTCTCATTGAATAAGGCAAAAACTCAGATCTTAATAAATAGATTTACCTCTGCCTCTGATAGCAGGATCATGGTGGAAGCAACATACCTATGCATACACATTAGGGCAAAGGTGGAAAATATTGTGGATATAAATCTTACTCCTATAATGGGGAAAATTAAGAATGATATGCAGCGATGGGACAATTTAAAGCTGTTTATAATTGGTAGATGCAACTTATTTAAAATGATGATTCTGCCAAAATTACTTTATATATTTCGCACAATCCCTCTGGAAATACATAATGATTGGTTTAGCAAAATCAAGAGGGAGGTTGCCAGATTCATCTGGTCATACAGATGGACTCGAAACTCCAATGCGTTTTTATCCCTTCTTAAGGATAGAGGTGGACTCGGGCTACCTAACTTTAAATTATATTACCTCGCCGCAGCTCTACAATATTATTGGCCTCTCTTTGGAATTAGGGCAAGGGAAGAAAACAATCCTAGTTTTGTCCTGTCAATTTTTGATAATCTGATTAGCTCACGGGCCAATGTCTGCCTTTTAAAAATTTATGAACCAAATTATTTTAAAAAAGCACGGTTTAAGACTTTAATTGCTGCGTTTCGTAATTGGGCGTGTGTTCGGAAAAAACGTGGGCTTGGTAGCTTTAGCAGATACACTCCTTTGATTGGCAATGATCAGCTCCCTAAGGTCCTACAGGACGAGTGCTTGGCAAGGTGGGAAAAAGGTGGCTTTTACAGGATAGGGGATCTTTTGACGGGGGACCACATTGCATCTTTCGAAGCAGTTAGTACAAGATTTAACATTGGTCATCGTGATTTGTAAAATTTTTTACAACTAAGGGATTTTCTCCTTAAAAAAGCTGGTGGTGCAGCGGGCTTTGCACAGGTACCCCTGATCGAAGTAATAAAGGCCTCTGGCTCTTCGATCTCACAACTGCATAGTTGTTTGTTGGAAGGGATCACTGATGATCTGGAAAAGCATGGGCTGAAATGGCAGGGCAGGCTAGGGGTCCCGGATCCTTGTTTTTTAAAATCAATAGAGATAGGCAACTCTGTATTATGCTCCTCTAATTTACAGGCACAACATTTTAAAACCCTTTTTGATTTGTATATAATGCCTGCTAAAACTGTAAAGTGGGGTGGAGTGGAAGGGACTCAGTATTTTAGGTGCAAGACATATGGTGTGGACCTGGTCCATATCTTCTCTACATGCCCTAGTCTAGATTCGATCGGCCGAGAAATATCTGTCTTTCTGCTGCATGTATTGAAGGAGGATGTATCGCTCTCACCTCAGCTCATGTTACTAGGTGTAACGGAACAAGATGGGAAATCTGGAGAAGAGCTTATATTTATAGCAATGTCAGTTCTCAGACTATGCGTTGCCTCAGCTTGGTTAGACCCTTCTCCCCCGACCCTCCAGCAGTGGAAAGGCCGTTTTCTGCACATATTCAATCTGGAAAAAGCACTTTATGATCAGAGAGGCGAAAAGGGGAGAATGAAAGGGAAGAGCATCTGGGGGCCTTTAATTGCTTGGACTACTTTACTTGCCCAGGATGAATTAATTTGAAGGCTGTGATTAATAATGTTTTTGTACATATAATGATGTTGGGTGTTGAACTCTAGGATATACTTTTGGTACTCATCCTCGGCTTGGGCCATCATTTTTATCTTTATTATAATATAAATGATTTTGCTCTCTGTTCTCGATCTGTTTAACTTCATATTTTTTCTTAAACTGGATTCGCTAGATGTCACTGATTCATGAATTTCATTAGCTCTATATTACGGAAGTATTGGTTCCCTGAAATGTATTTATGTGTATGTTGACTTATGCTGCATTTGCACTTTTTCTTCTGTTTATGAATTATAAAAAAATAAAAAACTTGATTATAAAAGAAAAAAAAAAAAGGACTTACCCAACCGTGATCAAGACCTTGTGTCAAAACGCGTTGGTGTTAGTGGAGTGAATACAAATCCTAGGAATATAAAAAAAAAAAAGGACAGGTGACTAAGTACTTGAGACATGTAATCACTGCCAGAAACATTTTTCTCACATTGCTGGCAGTCAATCAAAGCGCTCACTCCTGTGAGATGAGCCAAAAAAATAACAGCTCCCTGGGATAATCAGAGTGTTCTAATTTCAAATTGGCTCTACCACGAGACACTTTCAGGCCTCTCGCGGACCCAACCATCCAGATATGAAGCTATTTTTCCCCTTAATTTCTCAAAACATTACTGAAGAGGTTTGCACCAAATCACAAAAAGCACAATCTTTGTAGCATGATCTAGATTTCTGTCAAATTTAGTGTAATTTCATTCAGCTGTTTTTGAGGTAGCGCTTTTTAAAGAAGTTTATGGAAAATGCATGCTGATGGGTATTTTGCATTCTGGGACTCCCTCTTTTTTTCTCAGCCCCCGCTTGATGGATCACCCCGAAACTTTTGAACAACCTAGTCAAAAAGGAGCTCTTTTTGAAAATTTTCATGGACATTTTTCAAAGGCTGCAAAAGTTATTGGCAACACAAAAAAACACATTTCTTTTGGAAACACTGACCTAACTATAACTGCCCAGTGGTCGAATGTGCATTGAAAAAACAAAGTTTAAAGTGGTGTTTAATTTAGGTCCAGTAATAGTAGCTTACATTTAATGTAAAAAACAGAGAAAGCCACAGAAAAAAGCTAAAGTGATGTTATAGTTAGAAGAAAACATCGGTCATAATGCCATAATTCAAGCGCCAAAAAGATTGAAATTCACCAGTTCTAGTTTACTGAGATAAATATAACTTGCTATTCCGCCATGCACTGCTTATGAACTTACATATAAGATTACTCATAAGATTTACAATGCCACCATCATTGATGACATATATATAGCTCAGTTGGGATCCTGTTGAGTGGATCCAGGTGAGCAAAGTGTGAGATGTCTGGTCCATTGGGGACTGTTGTGAGAGTTTGGGCCACACACCTCTTTCGTGGAAAGTCAGCATCCTCCTTATGCTAAGTGGGGTCCAGCATGAAGTTTAGGGCAATCACCTTTGCTGTTGAGGGTTGGCAACACCCAAATGCTAGGTGGACCCACATTGCAGCTTAAAGAATCACCCTTGTTGGAATAACTTGGTGAATTACATATGCCAGGTGGGGACCACCGTGAAGATTACGGTTGTCATCCAGGAACATCATGATTAGAGGATCCCTAGCAAAGGATCAACCAAGACAAACCTGACCTAGAGACCACTCTCCATTGAAACACTTACTGAATCCTGAGAAAGCCTCAAAAGAGATGACCAAGACTGCTGCTGGCCTTCTGCAAACTGTGGTGGCCACGATGCATCATCCAGAGGACACAGTGAGTCACTGCAAACCTACCACATCAAGAGAGCAGAGCCCAAGAGGACTCTCCCCGGTATTCCCTGAGATCACTGGCTGCCCTGGGTTAGGTAAGACTGTTCTAGGCCATCATGCCTTCCTGGAACTTCTGTAGTGCATCTCAAGTTGACTCTTAAGTCCAGAACAAGACTTTATCTTATGGTGACTAGCATGTGCCATATCTGAAAGTCACCTCCTTTATCAAATGGGGACTAACCATTAAGGGAAGGAGGGACTTGGAGGCACAGCCCAGGATAAAGCTAGTGTGCCGATTTCAAAAGACTATGGATACTATTTAGTGTGTTGTTAATATACTTTGTGTGCTTCTATTAAAATACAACTTTTATCATAAAAGTAATTATTTGACTGTACAAGCAGATTATTGGGGTTACTGTTCATTTTTTTAATTTTGCATCTGTGTATGCATTGCACATATTCTCCCCCTTCTCCCCTAGAAGCCCTAGCCTCTCGACCCAGGCTGCCACTGAGAGTCAAGAGCTAAAGGGGTAGTACTTAGCCCAGCTGTTCAGGAACCATAATAGATGAGGTCACTGTGCAGCATGAGTAAAAAGCCTCACCTGACACAGTTGGGCCCAGTAACCCCTCGCTGACCATGGCCCTCTGTGAGGGGTACTCACATTCTGCAAATGTGAACCTGCTAGCATCAGATTTGTGAATTGTCTTCGAAAATTTCCTAGAAATTCACCTTTCCGTCGATTTGTGAATAGGTTCCTTTCCTGTTTGAGCAACTTTGACATGATTATAAGTTGTTTCCACAGGGTTAAAAACAAATCTCTTCAGAATCTACCTAAAAACCTGACATAAATTCAGCAGATTCTTCTTTCTTCTTACATTACTCCTCTAGTCTCTCATTACTTTCTTTTTCATGTTCTATTTTCCCTTCCAAACAATATGGATAAGCCCACTCTACCAAAAAATCCTCGCAAATAAATAAAATAGAACAGAAAGTGGATGTACGGTAAATATGCTGGGGTTGATATGTAAAAGTTTCAAGCACCTATGTACTAAGCCTCAAAGAGGTTTTGTACATGGGCAAATCTGCTGCATGTGCACAACAGCCTTGTGCACACGCATCTGGCCCCTGTGCAGAGGAATGAGGCAGCCCTAGATATCTGCATGTTACTCATTCACAAGATGCTGACATTTGTTCATGGCATGAATCACAACATTCTTGAGCGCGAGCTTGACATCTCAAGTGAAAGAGACGCATTGCAGGAGGGGTGGGCGGAACTTGTCCAGTTTCATACTGCGGAATTCTGCGGAGTTACAGAATACTCTGCGAGATTCCATGAAATTACGCCATCAGGCAGAAAATATGCAGCTTGAGGTGCTCGTGCTACAATTTAGCATTGGTAGTGCTAGCAACACTGAAACTCAGCACAAACTGCACCATATGTGCAGCTATTCAAGTTGATTTTGCTGCCGCTCGAGTAGAAAATCTACCTGAGCTGCAGCAAATCTATTCCAACGGCAGCACCCTGACTGCAACCGCTTGTGAACGCCTGTGCTAGAATATCGCACTAGGGGACGCCAATTCTCGCTAACGCTCACCAGCTTGCATATTCTGCACACTCTCAGGAGAAAACTTCTGCCACGTGGCGGAATTCGGCCAGAACTCTGCATTAAAGAGTAAAGTAAAGTGGCTGAAATTCTGCCAATTTGGTGGGTGGAACCGAACATTAGGTTCACCACTACATTGCAGACAGATTGGCATAGAGACAATAATGGATTTGATAGACCTTCTGAGGACATTTAGATGCTTTTTTCTGTTTCTTCCTGTTTAGTAAGTACCAATAGCATTATAGCCTGGGACCACTGACAACGATTCTGACTGTGGACCACGTGCAATCTGAGCAGATTAAAATGAGGAAAAACATAAATAGAAAATGTACGTGTGTATAAGAGCACCCCCTTGGTTGATGTGGATGTACAGAGGGGAAGGGGTGATCCTGGTGCCATCAGACAGCCCTCTTTCCAGCACTCACAAGGATTATGAGATGCATTCAATGGAGCACGAAGTCAGCTGCCTGTCCCACCCAGTTGATGTATATGGAGACTGTGTTGCCAACAAGATATACAGTAACAATTCTGTGCCCTCATCCCCCCACCCCTTCCCCGGGCTAAGTATGTGCGGTTAGGAACAAGACAAACACTTAGTGGTCGGCATAATTTAGTAACAAGACCCAACCCGTGATTGAAGCTGTAGCTGGATTTGTTGGCAGCCCCGCTTTATTCAAAGATGAGGAGCATTGTGAAATGAGAGGATACATAGGGTCCGTTTGGCTTTCACCACGACTATCACAAGCATGGCAGAGTATGAAGAATCAATTTCCAACCCTATAAAAGGCGCTTTGTGAGATTAAATTACTATATTTGGTTCCAGATATTTAAGCTAACACAATGGAATCTGTGTCCGGCTCAAAAGTTTTATATGAAATAGATTTGAATTCAGAGAGCTGTTTTCAAATGTACTACAATTCAAACTCTGACATATATGTCTAAGGTTACTTTTTGCCCTTTACATTGGAAAATCTGCAAAAAATCTTCTTGTCAGGCAAGTAGCAAAATGGCTGCTTTTACTTTTTATTTTTATTTTAGCATAGCGGGTTAATGTCTACACGTAAACATGGCGTTTTATTTAATTGCTTCCGTTTTATTTTCCTACAATAATCATTATTTCACACCCAGAAAGATGTGACCCATGCAACCATATTAGATACAGTAATTTCTTATTACCACAAAATAATCCATGACCTTGCCAATTGGAAGTGGCCATGTGAATATGTATTCAAATCTATTGCCTCATCAGCCCATCTGTTTGGAGGTCCCATCACGGCTGTCTTCAGGTTTGCAGTAATGTATTATTTTTCCTTTGCTGGGATGGGGCGTCAGGTTATAGATGAACAAAAATCAAAGCGGAAACAATGGGGGATATTCACAAGAAATATGTGAAGTCAGAGAGTGACGTGGACAACTAGATGTTGGATCCTGGATCACTGACTACATGCTGTGGAGACTGACATGACAGTGCATGGTGTGGAACATGTTCTGTCACAACCAAATTGTACTGACAGTGTCCAATTCTGTTGCCCTGACATTCCCTGACTGAGGGTAACATGTACAAGGAATCGGAGGGGGGAGGCATTAGCCCACTGTGTGTAGCACCACCCTCATCCTCTCCTGTGACACAGTGCTGCATCATATGTGCAATGCTCATGTGCAGCCCTGTGTGTCCCACAACAACGGTGTGCAGTTCATCTAGTCAGCGGTAACACAGGCACTCTTGCACAAGAGCGCAAGTGTGTCTGTGTTTAGGGGGGCTTGTTGGTGAGTAGGAAGGTTGCCCTACCTGCACAGGAGCAATCCTGGGACATCCCTACTCACACTTTCAGCTGTGCTGCATAACGCAGCACACATGTAAAGAGGTTGGGTGGCTGAACACTGACTTGTATATGAGGCGCTGTCCCTCTCTCCACCACTACTTCACAATTGGTTATGCGTTGCAGCTATAAAGGGGGAAACATCCTTTCCACTAGATTGTCACTCATGCATGCCTTGGATCCACTAATATCACTCCGTAGTAAAGCCAAATATGCTGGCCTTTACAACGCAGACTGTTACAATCCATTCACCATTGTAACTGCACCCTGGAGTCATGATGGTTATAGTGTTGTCATGGGTAATCCTTTCTCACAGATAGCGTTCCAGAGGCCTGCATTTTGAAAATATGGCACAGCAATAAATGCTGAGCTAAAGCATGCGGGGTAAATGCATGCAGAGTAATGTCAACAATTGTGACAGAGGAGCTCGTACACCTGATCCTGAGCCGGCCTGGGAATGACCCCAAGGAGACAGCTTGACAACCCCATTGTAGTGGACAAACATGCCAATGAGATTCATAGGGCCATCTTTGCTTGGTGTGTGTGGAACATGCCATTGATATGCTTGGCTCACAGCTATGCACTGCCACTCCTGTGAAGCTGGTATGCAGCATACCTACGAAAGCACAGTGCAGACCTGTATCTGAGCACGCATGGCCTGAAAACCACTACCTCCTTGTGCATGATGGGGCACACTTGCACACTCTTCTCAGTCAAGGATGTACATGCATTCCATGTCTGATGGTACTCATCTGCAACACCACTTACATGTCTCCTCTCCTATCAGTGCACTCTGTAATCCACATGCATGTGCTGTGGTGCCAGAATCCATAGACCTTATTCCCATGTGTATCACTGACTGGGGATGTGCAAACTTACAACTGGGAGAGAAATGCATTGCTCCACCTTCACTTACAGATTTGTACACATTTCTGACTTCCACAATACATCATCACACTGTAGTCATGGCACATGTGATACACACCCATACTGCATACTACAACGTAGATCATTTGAGGCAGACATTTATCACACCGCACTGTGCCAATATATGATGTCCAAACTCACCTGCGGCGTGTGGGTCCTGGAATCTGTCAATGTCCCCCCGTGTGATGATAGGTCGTCCAGCTGTGAGACAACAAAAGTAATTTGTGTTAGTATCAGACGTTAAATCACATGTGTCATATTCATCATACAAATCATCACCATGACTGAAAATGCTACGTAACTGTAGTGTTGCGTTTCATGTTGGCTACATGATTGGGTGTACTTTGCCTGCCATTCACACAAGACCAGTGGATGCTGAGTCTGGCCAAACAAGACAATAATGCTAGCAAACATGCACATACTAGTTGTGTGACACATTCACAAGGCCCCATTTCTACACACAAAATGATGTAATACATGGTCTGTGTACAAATGCATCGCTACAGGTCACACACGGCAGTTTCACAGATTTTGGTGGTGTAAGTCACTCTGGAGATCTCCTATTACATATGAGCATCTGTTCAGATCTCATATATTGTCACACGGAGACTTTGTACAAGGGCAGCGTAGCTAACGTACCACAATTTATGAGGACAGCATCTTTACACTTCATTTTGGCCAGCACACAGTTCACAGAAACAATGCTTTGGATTGTTCATGTACAGTCACCCTTCCTGTACACATACAATATTTATCCTGCACCCATTTTTGCACAGGTGTGCCAGCTTTGGCACAACAGTGCTAAGTGTTGCTCCAGCGCAGTGGGTTACACAAACTTGCAGCCTATGATTGTCAATATGATATTGCCTTGTGTCTCTGATGTGCCAACATTGTGCGTGGACGCATTACGTCTCCCGCCTCACGGTGGAACATTTTTGCACTTGGACACCAGTGTGTCCCACCCGGCATATATTTTATTTCATTACAGTATTCATGGATGAATTAGAATTTTGAACTTACCACACTGTAGGCCACCGATGAGTCCCACGTAGTCCAGGAGATCACCCTCCCGGGCCAGGCTATCCTGCCAGCGGTGCTTCCAGTGGCGCACGGTGCGGTCCACTCCAAAGACACGCAGCATCTACGCATGCACATGCTCCCACCTCTGCTTGCGCACACTGACAGGGTATCCTGCGAGGATACGGCCTCCTCTCTCCACCATCAAGGGCAGGAAAAACTTTACCAGCCATAGGAAGCCCCCCAAAGCCCCCTCGGACATCCTGCCCTCCCTGCCCACACCCACCATCTCCCTGCACACACCTAATACCACTGCCAAAATATTAAGAAACCCTAGTTAATATCCCCAACAACTACAAATAAATTTAACTACCCCAAGACAAACACCCGACAAGATTGAGGACAGGAGACAATAAAACACGTAAATGCAAGGACACCACACTTCACAGTAACACAATCGACAGGACATACCAACACTCTCAAAGTCTCCAATCTGCAGCACACACCACCAAACACCTCCAACACTCTCCACAATCACCAGCAATGTGCTCAAAAGAGAAACTGAAAGTGCACAGCACTCTTCCAAGACACAGGAAGCATGCTGACATCACTTCCTGTGTGAATGCAGCCCGTTTATTGACTTAGCAATGAAAATCTGCACGCAAAAAGGCTTTGGCCTGACATTTCGTATATATCAATGTGTTTAGCAATATATTTCCCATCGCTAGCATGAAAAATACATCGCATTTTCAGAAAAGCGTGCAGTTTTGCCCGCTAAGAGCAACTTCTTACACAGATGAACATTATTTTATGGAGATGCATCATTTTACAAAAATTACACCATGTTAATTTTGATTGGACTAAGTAAGGGCTTACTATAAAAAAAAGTATACAACTGCACCTTTATTTTATTTCAGTTACAGGTACAATTGACCTAACTCCACACAACAGGAGTGGCAAGTTAACCACTTCTAGTAGTCGCCATAATGGGCTACTACACACCCATCGGTCCTGAAGAAAGCCTCTAGATGGACAACGAGGCTGAAACATGTCAACCACCAACTGTGCGGTACATTGGTAACTTGATCTACGCACGCACCACTTTGTTTTTACTTTTTCACACCACCAAATCCATTAAAGTACCTGCCTATATGGTGCCGTAGGGAATTTTAATTCACTTCACAAGGGCACCTCACTTTTTTTATTTCTGGACCCTACTGCAATACCAGTTGGTCTTCCTCCAGGTGGAGGTCAGCAAATTCTCAAAATAAACCCTATGATGATGCTGTCACGTTACGGTAAGGCGGAAAATCAAGATATACCACCAAAATCTTGTGTACGTGAATGAAGTTTTTTTTAGATGGAACAATACCAAATTTGACCCTGGTACACAGGACAAGTGGTCCATTCTCCCCCTCTTTTGATTTTTTTGTACTGATGTATGGAAGCCGAATGGACCATAGCTTCTCCTTCCCTCCATCCTGATTTAACCATGTCTGGTAGGTGGGCATGTAGATTGCCATGTTGAATGTGAGTTTGTAACGTGTGCATTCTCACAGTTGTGTGTTCCATGAATGTGGAGTTGAGGTGTGTGTTGTGTTCAGTTAGTACTTACCAACGAGCAGTGCGTTTCCATATGTGTCATCCTCAAAGCGCTGATTGATGATGGACTGGCGGAAAATGTAGGAATCATGCACACTGCCTGGGAACTTGGCTACGATATTGGTGAACAGGCCCCGGTGGTCCACCATTGCCTGCACATTGATGGAATGTGTGTGCTTTCTGTTACGGTATATGTGGGCAGTGTGCGCAGGTGGAACAAGTAGGACATGTGTGTAGTCAGTTGCCCCCAACACATCTGGGAAGCCAGCTATGGCGAGGAAGCCTTGCTTGGTCTCCAGCTCTTCCTGCGCAGTGTTGGGGAAGTGAAGGTGCTGGGGTATCAGGCTGATTATGCCATCCAAAACTGTTGTGAGGAACTTTGATAGGGCTGGCTGTGAGACTGTCACTCCTCCGACCCTGGCAGTTGTTGGTTGGAATGTACCTGAGGCCAACATGTGCAGCACAGCCAGCAGCTTTGTTTGTGGAGGGATGTTGGTTATCCGCTGTGTTGGTGCCGTCAGCCTGTGGGCTATCTGTGTCAGGCTGTGGAGGATGGATGTCCTTTTGAGCCTGTAGTGGGCAATGACATCCTCTGGCATTAGGTCTGTGAGGATGGTGCGTCGGCGATAGACCCGCTGTCTTATTTGGCCCAGCCTCGGTGGTGGTCCTGGTGGCATTGGAGGTGGTTGTTGTGTTGTAATTTGGCAGCACTTAAGTTAAGCATTGGCTGAAGACAGCCTGTATTTAGAGGCTAAATTGTCCGCTTTGTGGAATCCATTTTGTATTTCTGGCAGCCATTTTGGCTGCCATGTGCTACCATGTGCTCACCATGTGCTCTGTCCTACCTTCCTGTCAACTGCTCTTGAAATCTGCCTAGAGACAAGTTAACTTTAGTTCCTCTTGCTTTGCACATGCTCAGTTGAGCTTGCAGCTGTTTCAAGTTTATAAATGTCAGGATGTGTCTACTAAAAGTAGAAACTGTTAGCTCCACCCACTTGTCGACTGTGCATTCTCTGTATGACCTTATATGTACCTACAACCAGCATTTGTGTTTGTACCGCCTTCATTTGAGCCCCTGTGTGGGTATAAAAGGACCAGGATCCTTCCATTCAGTGTGCTACTTCATGCATTACTGAAGGGTGATGTGTGAATGTTAGCTCCACCTTATAAGGTTTAATAAACTCTGTCTTTTATATTTCAGTTTCTGTGCCAACTTCTTCCTAAGTGTCTGAGGACTCTGTGCAGAGAAGGGAGAACCCCTAAGCACTGGTAGGCCTTGCTGAGGCTCACTATTACAAATTGGCGCTTCCAACGTGGGACTCATCAAAAGACTCGGATGCCCGAAGGACTGGTCGCGACAAAGGATTGGAATCTCGCTTTTGGACGCGATCGCTGCCTGAGGAGACCTGAGTCTTGGCACCCATGGCGTTTTTCCTTTCTTTCTGATCTGACCATCCCGGCGGCGCCGGTCCTTGACTGAGATCTCTTCTGTTGATTTGCCGTGCAGTGACCATTTGGTCAATTTGAGAACTTGGCAGTTGGAACCTGGACACCATTTGATTGGTAAGAGCCGTTTTGCGGCACTTGCTGTTGGTTTGATGCCTTTGATTGGTAAGGTAGTTTTAGTAAAACACTTACTGTGGCTTTGTTTGTATGATTGGCCAATTTTGGAATTTGTTTTGTAATTATATATGCATTGCAATACATATAGGCAGGTAATGAGGAGATTTTTCTCTATTTGAAATTGTTTGAACAGCGCAACGTACAAAGAGTACCTTAAGCGCTACTTTGATTATAATACTGCATATTCTGCACTATTTTTGGCATGCCTGTTTCCAGTACACTTCGCAGAAAGTGTTGCTGTTTTGGAGGTACCGATATGGATTTAGTAAGTACTTAGTTGACTCCCTCAGAGGGGATACCTAAATAGGTTTACGTATAGTAAAAAGATATTTCTTCCTTGGTGACTAAGTACCCCATGGACTTAAATATGTACATAAAACGGATCCGGATCTGCGCACTTAGTAACATTCATAAGTGGTGATATGCAGAGCGCTTTTTGAGTGTTCTACCAGCCAAAACTGGCGAATTTGGTGTATTTTGGCTTCTTGAACATGGAACAGTCTTTTGGGCTACTTTTGAGAGCTCTTCTTGTAAATATGACTTACAATTAGTATTTACAAATAGTTTGGTTTTTGCGTACAGTTTGTAAGCTGTCTTAAAGTCCTAAGTGTTGATTTGTGGGTTAAATGTGTGTTTAAATGTCTATGTGGTTTGACATTGGTGATACTTGTGTGAGTAAATAGCGATTGCGCTCTTTGTGTAAGAATGGCTAGCTTTAAGCGCGCTGTATTGTGTGCTCTGAGTATATGACCCCTTTTGTAAAAGTCTGGAATGAGCTCAATGAGTTTGTTTATATTTTTTTGCTGTCATCATTCTGTTATGCAAACTGTCATTTAGTTACTTATATATTAAATAAAAATCCAGAAATGAATTATATAACATACGCTAAACAGCTGCATGTTACTATTAAATTGACAGAGTAAGACACTATACATGTGTGCAAATTGCCACAATGCTAAAGATAAAATTAGAATTCGTATTCAATAGGATTAAAATAGGCCTCATACAGAGGAAGAAAAACGAAATTGTGTGTTTTGTAATCAATAGACTAAAATACACAATGTTTCAGCATTTTCCTTAAATACATTGTATTAGACATTAAAAGGCATGCACATCACCTGAGTGAATTTGGTCGTTGCTGAACTAAATACACATTATAGAAAGATAGATTTGACTGCATTGAAATGCCTCAGTTTTTAAATAGACTGTGACATGCTTTCTTTCAGCACCCGAGAAAAAAAGCTTTCCAACAGCTGTGTTTAAACTGACTAACTGAAAAGAAACTGTTTGACACAGCAAATGGGGATTTAACTCTGTCAGGGTATTTCAAATAATAAAGGGTTTTTTTCCTGAGAAAGGCGTGAAAATTCGACGCTTGCTGACAAACAACAGCTGCATAAATAGCATATGGCTATTCCTGCTCACGGCCACAGACAGGAATGCTGAGTCAGCACAATTTTAAGTCAGTGTAAAACTGGTATACAGGCCTGCCTTATTTTAAAAGTTTCAAAACACCAGTTTCATTATTTTAGATAACAGAGAACAAAATTGAAAGTAGGGATTTCCTTTCTTAATGCCTTTTTACATAAGTACATCTGTGGTTCTGATGTTAAATGATAACTGTCCATTAAAAGTGGCGCAGACTTTTCATGTTTCAAGTAAGGCTTCTGTGCTTAGGGTTATGAATGAATGCGTTTAAATATGATAGGCTACGAATGAAGCTTGCTTTTCCAATGTGGAATCATCAAAATGGTTGGTTTTGATTAAAAAAAAAAAATTAATTATATGAAAAAAATATATTAGTAAAAATAAATGCTTTAAATTCGTTTTTTAATCTTTATAAAGCCTAATCATCATACTGTGAATTCCTAGCATCAAAGTTGAATTTAAGCAGTGCTGTACCGGAAAAAAGGGAACTTAAATGTGAAATGTCACTTTACCCAGCCGTACAAAACTCATTTTTTATAAGGGTATACCTTATACATTTCTGATTTCCCCTTCCTGGGCTATCTAGAGAACACTCTGGGGGTTCCTATTATGCAAAAATATTGTAGGATATTCATTTTTAAGTGCCCCTACCACCAAAGTCGAAATTGAGCTAAAGTCACTATTTTACAAGCAGTTCTACCACTCAGGGCAGGTTTCAAACTGATTCTCAAGCTAGAGCTAGTACATATGCAAATATAGAACAAACAGCTGACCTCTGTCTTACTAGACTGCACACCACACACTGTACACAAATGAAAATAAGTATACAGAAACCAGCAGACGTTATTATCCTACCTTTAAATTACTGGCAAACGGATCGGACAGGACTGCCTTTTAGCTGTGATTCTCCAGAGTTGCTTTGCATTACAAAACCGCATGGCAAGCCTTGCACACACAAATGAGCAGCTGCTGAACGGGTCAAAGGTCGGAGTTCTGCATTTAGCAACTTAGCAGGGTGAAGGGTAATGTTTGCTGGGACACTTCGACCTCCGAAAGGTTTTTGAAAGACGAGATGATAGCGCAAAGAGAGGAAGAGAAGCTTTGCTTCCTATTTTTGTCAAACACGCGCAGTCATATGAAACGAAGGAAAAACAATCCTCAGTTGAGCATTGATCTGCCATGTATATAAAAATAATGGTTTTAGTTTAAAGAATACTGTGTAGGGGCTAAGATAAGGAGGAAATGGATTTTAGTTTGCATTCATGCGCCCTCATGTTAATCTAGTACAATTGCTGTAGGAATTGGTTTAAAGTTAACTCAATTTGCTTGTGTTAGGCTGAATCAGAGAACAGCCACTTTCTAAGATATCTCCTACAAGTTTGTTTGTGCCCAGTTGCTACAAATAGGGGTTGAAAGTGTTGACAGAAGTAAAACCTGTTTCAGGTTTTCCTACTGTCAAAATGGGGGAAGGAGGCTAGCTCCTCTACAAATTAAGGGTAGGCAAAATTATGTTTTCTCTCTTCTTTTTCTCACTTTTTTTTTAGTCTGTCTAAAGCTGTCTAGGAAATGGCCATGTGACAGTTATTGGCTATTCTGTAATACTGTTTTAAAATTGTTAGCATTAATAAAATGATACAATCTAAGCTATGTTACTGCCCATCCTGTATGAAAGAATGAGTAGAACAGATTGATGTTCCCTTATTTGATCTTTAAGGAGAACTGTATAGTGGCGGTTTCTGTTCAAAAATCTCAGGTGGCAACACTATTATTGTTTATGTTATTCTCATGTTCTATACAGTTTTGCAAGGGCATTGCTAGTTTTTTATTAGCTAGTCTCTGTCAATAAGCTGACAGCCCTTATTAGAGCTGGAGATAGGGTTTTTTTCCTTTTGAAAATGATGTTACATAGTCCAGATCGTGAAAAGTACAATGCAGGAAAGACGCTCATGTGATCCTTAGCAAACATTTTGAAGGAAAATATTGTTTTATAGGAGTTTGTTTGTCATAACATGTTCTGCTGAAGAAAATGTACCCACTATGTTGAAGTTTAGTTCTTTTTGCAATAAGAATCCCTGTTAAATTAGCAGTTTTAGATTTTCCTTCTGCGCCTATAACATGAGAGCATGGTCCTAAGCATAACATGTAAGAGAAATTATTTTACAAGTGTCTGCAGTCCTGTATAAGTAATGTAAAATCTATGAGTAAAAGTGTAGAACATTTCCTTTTTCTTGAGGGTTCTTCAGATTAGTAATATAGGAATACACCAATGTAAGTATTTGGAGTATGTCTGTATTGTTTTTCTCTTTTCCTCAGAATTTAGTAAATGAACACAGACTTCCTTGGCTGTTTGGGATTGGGTGATGTATTACTCTTGTCAGTTCACCAAAACGTTCCTTTTATACTTGCCAATAGGTCCAGGGTTTTCTACTCTTAGATAGATGAAGTGGTTCTTGGGTGCCTTGCTAATGTATGGGGTGCCCCAGGACTAAGAAAGTATTCTGAGACTATCCTCTCTGTTGATAGATTATTTCTGTGCCTTGTCTAAAGACCTCTTGTTCTGTCCACCAATAGATATTTGCTGCCTTACAACCATTGCCAGAGGGGCCCGGACATCAGATCCAGCCTGGGGAGTCAGCGCCACTGCAGCTTGAAGCCAAAGTGAAGGTAACCAGCACAGGCGTTGCTGGCAACTAGGACCTCAGTGAAGGCGGAAGCCCTGGGATGTGAATTGTGTACCCCTGCCACTGTCTTGGGCGAAAGACGGGGTCACAAATCAGAAAGGAGAAATCATGGATCAAGTTTTTGATGCCCAGCTGAGAGAGTCACAGACCGACCAGAACGGCAAGGAGGCTTTGCTTGAGGTGACCCCTTTTGAAACAAGGGTTGCTTCAGAGATCCTAGCATCAGGCCTCTTAATCCTGGTCCCAAAGTGAATGCAAGTTTGCACCTTTGTTTGTTGATCAAGAGATACCTGGGCACACTGGATGCAATTTGTGGCCCTAACAAAAGAGCAGTGCGCCAGCAGAGCAATATAGGAGTTAGGGAAGGACTTGAGTTTAGGGTACAGGTGCTGTGCCTCTGGTGCCTGTTAGATTAAAGTGAAGAGAACTTGTGCACTGCTTGAGACACTGGACAGGATCATTGAAAGACTTTTTCTTCTCAAACTGGGCCGTGATTCTTGAGTTGCGAGTTGTGCAGCTCCACCGTGGGAACAACAAGAGCCTGCCTGTGAGGCTCAAACGGACACAGGGAGAAGACTCCCATCTGGCTGGTTCCACAGCAGCTAAAATTTCCCAAGGACTCTTTTTTTTGTTAGTAATGTACCCCTTTGGTCGTCCCATTTTTGAGGAGGAGCAGCCCTTTGCGGCTCCTTGTCCTAATTCCTATGGCCCTGTGTAGTCCTCCTGGTCCTTTGGAGCCAGGATGGTTTTTGTAATAATCTGTCTGACTTCTTTAATATTTGCATTACTTATAATGCTTATTCTACACGAAAAATGTTTTCCTGAGCAGTTGACAAATATTACTTTGCCCTCCTCCTAAAAATATATTAAATTGATATTTTAGCCCTCACAAAAGAAATACTGGAAAAGTCTATTGAAAATGTTTTTATTAAGTATGTGCTGTTGGCTATTAATTGAAATAGATAGTCACTGAAATACATCAGAGCACTGAAACTTAGAATTAGACTAGATGATTTTGGACTCTTGTTTCTGCTTGGAGCTGGAAGCTACTGACTATCCTGTGTGTAATGATTAATACTTTTTACATGCTGTGTATGTATCCAATGTGGTCCAATGCTTTGCTCCATTTGCATCTCTGCTTGTATACCTGGGAAGAGGGAACGTTGCTGAAACAAAGGCCCAACAAATGTTGAATAAAGAGGTGGCCGAAATAATGTTAATAGATGTACGGGATGAATATCTAGATTACCCCAGATAAACGAATGTCTTCAGCCAATGCTGAAAGGGCCGTCTGTTGTAATTTGGCAGCACTTAAGTTAAGCATTGGCTGAAGACAGCCTGTATTTAGAGGCTAAATTGTCCGCTTTGTGGAATCCATTTTGTATTTCTGGCAGCCATTTTGGCTGCCATGTGCTACCATGTGCTCACCATGTGCTCTGTCCTACCTTCCTGTCAACTGCTCTTGAAATCTGCCTAGAGACAAGTTAACTTTAGTTCCTCTTGCTTTGCACATGCTCAGTTGAGCTTGCAGCTGTTTCAAGTTTATAAATGTCAGGATGTGTCTACTAAAAGTAGAAACTGTTAGCTCCACCCACTTGTCGACTGTGCATTCTCTGTATGACCTTATATGTACCTACAACCAGCATTTGTGTTTGTACCGCCTTCATTTGAGCTCCTGTGTGGGTATAAAAGGACCAGGATCCTTCCATTCAGTGTGCTACTTCATGCATTACTGAAGGGTGATGTGTGAATGTTAGCTCCACCTTATAAGGTTTAATAAACTCTGTCTTTTATATTTCAGTTTCTGTGCCAACTTCTTCCTAAGTGTCTGAGGACTCTGTGCAGAGAAGGGAGAACCCCTAAGCACTGGTAGGCCTTGCTGAGGCTCACTATTACAGTTGTGGCCTTCTTGGTGCTCCAAGCTGCATGATTAGTACCTCAATGGCATCAGTGGGTCATCAGATGGGGCTCTGGGGTAGTCTCCCTTATATGCTGCCCCTTTTCACCATTTTTAAGACCTCCTTTTTTCTGCTCTTAAGTTCCTGCAGCTGACGGGCCTTAGCATGTGTTTTTGTATCGCATCGCCGGTCCGGGCGATCGTTGAGAATATCGCGTAGTGTGGTTAGCGTGCGCTTTAGCACGAGAACGCCTACATTGCATATGATTAGCGGTAGTGGTCGCTGACATCGTTGGCGATGTTGTGAGCGGCCGCTATGGCAGGAAATCTGTCGCTAACGGCTGTTAGCGACAGCTTGAGAATAAGGCGATAAAAATATCACCGCTTTAGCGGCAGAAAAGTGCAGCTAACGCGGCGATATCGCCTTGAGAATATGCCCCAAAGAGTCTAGGAGCATATTAGTGAAAAAACACAATCTCATAATGATGTATTTGACACATCAGAAAAAATTTGATTTATTCCCAGGACTGTTTAGAGGGCAGCAGACAGCCTTTAGTATAAAAGTTAAAAGAGATGTGAGACGTGCAAATGATATAAACTCAGAACTGTTAACGCATATAATACTGATCATTGAAAATATCAATATATCTAATAAATGTTGCAACTGAAAAAATGCACTTGTGGTTACGAAGTAATGAGGAACCTCATACAGTCTTCCTAAATTTAATATTTATGAAGCAGCAGGACAAACTGCTACTGATATGCGTTCTGATTTCACAGCAACTTGTATGCACGTACCTTTTAATAAAGAGCAAGAACATGGGCCATAAACAGCTTAAGTAGACGTGCTGTGACTCATGGAACGTGCAACTGTGGTACAACCAGTAATTTGGCAAATCATTTACATTTGTTCTGTTACCACGTGGCTTGGAACTTGTGGGCTGGTTTCCGTGTGGTGTGAGTGACAGATGGGCATCTAGTGGGAAGGATGTGAATATCCCAAAGCCATTCCTTCGTCAGTTGTCAGAAAAGTTCCAATTGTTTTCAACCACCAAATTATCACATCTGCACTCAGTGGCAATAAACTTTGTCGTGGAAATCAGATGTGATGAAAACCACCATATTTTTCTGAGAGGCGCTGGGGAATGACTTATCTACCTAGCAACATATTTTCGACTCGGAGCAGAAAAGAAACAATTGAACAATCACGTGAGCATCTATTTTGCCGATACACAAATAAACAAACAAACAAATAAATATATAATGCAGTTGGTGCAAGGTTTATCCATTAGTTTATCGTGTCCAATTTATCAAAAATGTAACTTTTCAAAGGTAATCATCACAATAATTTAGGGGCATATCTACAAGGGCTTTATCTCTGCTTTTTTGGCTTAAAAAGTCAAAAAAGCGGAGATAAAACTATTGCCCTATTAACAAGAGGGTGCAAACATGCATAATCGCATGTTAGCACTCTTCTTCCCAACGCCCCCCTTTGCATCTCTAATGAGATGAAAAGTGGGCGTCACTGGGCGTACCCCGGATGGACTACCTTGTAAATATCGCTGATGTTCACATCGCAATATTTACAAGGCAGCCCACAGGATTATAGCAGACGTTAGATTTTGGCGAAAATGGCCGTTTTCGCCAAAATCTAACGTCTGCTAAAATCCTGACTTACCTATGTTAGACATAGGGGGTGGATTATGCTGATACGACCACAGGGTCGTATCAGCAAGGTTATCGCCGTTTTGCACGGAACATCGCTGGAAAACCAGCGATGTTCACTGCAAAACGGCGATAACCTCGCTATCTCTGGAATTTTTATCACCCTGGAGAAACGCGTTGTTAATAAAGCGCTACCAGGGCGATAAATTCAAGAGATAGCCTGGGATAGGAATATTATCGCTAAGCACGGTCAGCGATAATTATCGCTGGCCGTTGATAATATGCCCCTTAGTTGTTTCGGAAAAACCTAATCGAAAGGCATATGACCTCATGACAGAGCAGGGTTTCAATAAATGAAATGTAATGTGGAATATAAAAATATAAATTAGGAATTGTTTAATTGATGCTTTCCCTTCATGATAATTTTTAAACTCAGTCAATTAGGGGCTCTGATGAATTGGAAATTATCTGGACCTACAGATCCGTGAAAGCATGAAATGTTTGTACTTGAAAGGGACGTAAGTACCAATAGCATTGTAGCCTGGGACCACTGACAACGATTCTGACTGCGGACCGCTTGTAATCTGAGCAGATTAAAATGAGGAAAAACATGATTACAAAATACACGTGTGTGTCCGAGCACCCCCTTGGGTGATGTGGATGTACGGGGGAGGGGGGATCCTGGTACCTTCAGACTGACCCCTTTTCAGCGCTCACACACTTTATGAGATCCCTTCAGTGATGGAGCCCGAGGTCGGCTGCCTGTCCCACCCAGTTGATCTGTATCTAGACTGTGTTGCCAAAAAGATATGCAGTCACAATTCTGTGACTTAATCCCCCACCCGTTCCGTTCCCCGGGGTAAGTATGTGCGGTTAGGAACAAGACACACACTTAATGGATCAGTCGTACTTTGGTAACAGGATCTTCCCCAACCCGTGATTGAAGCTGTTGCTGGATTTGTTGGCAGCCCCATATTATTCAAAGATGAGGAGCATTGTGAACTGAGAGGTTGCATAAGGTCCGTTTGGCTTTCACTACGACCATCACAAGCATGGCAGAGTATGAAGAATCAGTTTCCGAGCCTATAAAAGTCGCTTTGAGAGATTAAATTACCAAAGTCATTTTTAAAATTTTACTTCAGTACAGAGGAAAGTGGTTGAGAATTGTGACATGTTGTTACTCATGTGTCGAGGTGAGGCAGATCCTTGCGAGATTTTCTGAATGTGGATATAGCATAAATTTACACACTTTGCATCTAAATGGAATTTAATTGGCAGTGAGTATCTGAAAAAACGACTTCATTCTGCATTTTGGAAACCACTGCTAAGGCCACAAATGCCATTTTGCATTTCCCAGGGTCAATGAGGCATGAAAGCTGTTTTTTAAAAAACTAACGGCTGCCACAGCCACTCTTTCCAGCCCTCCTGTGTCTGTTGCAGGGAACAGGCTCGTGCCATGCTTGTCGGTCCTTACATATATTTAACTGCAGCGTCTGACAGCTGATTTGTCCAATGACGGCCATCTGGTCACTATGTGCCTTAACTAAAGAGGGTGAGAGGCGCCGAGGCGTGGGGGAGCCGGAGTCCCAGGGCCCCAGCTGGGCCTCAGCCATGGGGCTGCGAGGGGGGGAGCCGACGGGCCCTCCGACCGGGGGCCCGCAGACACCTCGACAAGCAGGCGAAGCGGGGGAGGTCTGCACGGGACCGACGGACCCCCGTCCCGGGCCCTTGGCATAAAGGCAGGCCGGGGGACAGGGCCCAGGGCTGGAGCACCCGACCCGGGGCCCGGAGGGGCCCCTGGACCCAGCTGGGGCTCCTGGGCCCAGAGGCACAGGGGAAGCCTCCCCGGGCCCACGTGACCCCATCCCGGGCACCCTGCCACGCGGCAGGGCTGAGGACGGAGCCCAGGGTGGGGAGGCCGCCCTCCCCGGGGCCCTCAGGGGCCCCTGATGGAGCTCCTGAACCCAGCCAAGTGAGGGGGGCTCCCCGGGCACGACGGAACCCCGTCTCGGACCTTTGGCATAGCGGCAGGCCGGGGGACGGGGCCCAGGGCTGGAGCACTTGACCCGGGGCCCGGAGTGGTCCCTGGACCCTGCCGGGGCCCCTGGACCCAGCCGGGGCTCCCGGGCCCAGAGGCACAGGGGAAGCATCCCCAGGACCACGGGACCCCGTCCCGTGCACCCTGCCACGTGCCAGGACCGAGGACGGAGCCCAGGGTGGGGAGGCCAATCGGGCCCCAGACGGAGCTCCTGAACCCAGCCAAGCGAGGGGGGCTCCCCGGGCACGACGGAACCCTGTCTCGGACCTTTGACATAGCGGCAGGCCGGGGGATGGGGCCCAGGGCTGGAGCACCGACCCAGGGCCCGGAGGGGCCCCTGGACCCAGCCGGGGCTCCCGGGACCAGAGGCGCAGGGGAAGCCTCCCCGGGCCCATGGGACCCCGTCCTGGGTACCCTGCCATGCGGTAGGACTGAGGACAGAGCCCGGGGTGGGGAGGCCGCCCTCCCCGGGGCCCTCAGGGGCCCCGGACAGAGCTTCTGAACCCAGCCAAGCAAGGGGGGCTCCCCGGGCACGACGGAAACCCGTCTTAGACCTTTGGCATAGGGGCAGGCCAGGGGATGGAGCCCAGGGCTGGAGCACCCGACCCGGGGCCCAAAGGGGCCACTGGACCCAGTCGGGGCTCCCGAGCCCAGAGGCGCAGGGGAAGCCTCCCCGGGACCATGGGACCCCGTCCCAGGCACCCTGCCATGTGGCAGGACCGAGGATGGAGCCCGGAGTGGGGAGGCTGCCCTCCCCGGGGCCCCCTGGACAGAGCTCCTGAACCCAGCCAAGCGAGGGGGGCTCCCCGGGCATGACGGAACCCCGTCTCGGACCTTTGGAATAGCAGCAGGCTGGGGGACAGGGCCCAGGGCTGGAGTACCCGACCCGGGGCCCGGAGGGGCCCCTGGACCCAGCCGGGGCCGCTGGACCCAGCCGGGGCTCCCGGGCACAGAGGTGCAGGGGAAGCCCCCCGGGCCCCTGTCCTGGGCACCCTGCCATGCGGCAGGACCGAGGACGGAGCCCGGGGTGGGGAGGCTGCCCTCCCCGGGGCCCCTCGGAGCTCCTGAACTCAGCCGAGCAGGGGGAGGCTCCCCGGGCACGACAGAATGCCATCCCAGGCCTTTGGCGGGGCAGAAGGCCGGGGGATGGGGCACAGGGCTGGAGCACCCAACCCGGGGCCCGGTGGGGCCCCTGGATCCAGCCGGGGCTCCCGGGCCCGGAGGCGATGGGGAAGCCTCCCCGGGCCCGTGAGACCCCGTCCCAGGCACCCTGCCATGCGGCAGGACCGAGGACGGAGCCTGGGGTGGGGAGGCCGCCTTCCCCGGGGCCCCAGGGAGCCCCTGAACCCAGCCGAGCAGGGGGAGGCTCCCTGGGCTCGACGGAACCCCGTCCCAGGCCTTTGGCAGGGCGGCAGGCTGGGGGACGGGGCCCAGGGCTGGAGCACCTGACCCGGGGTCCGGCGAGGCCCCTGGACCCAGCCGTGGATCCCGGAGCAAAGGGGCAGCATCCCCGGGCCCGCAAGACCCCGTCCCGGTCACCCTGCCATGCGGAAGGACCGAGGACGGAGCCCAGGGTGGGGAGGCCGCCCTCCTCTCAGGGCCCCTGGGAGCCCCTGAACCCAGCCGAGCAGGGGGAGGCTCCCTGGGCCCGCGGGACCCCGTCCCGTGCATCCTGCCACACGGCTGGCCCGGGGACAGACGCCAGGCTGGGGCAGCATCCTGGCCCATCCAGCTGATGGCTGAGGACCGCTAGGCCGAGAGGGGTTCCGGAGTACCCTGTCCCTCGTAATCCGGAGGAAGGCTACCCCCCTTTCTGGTAACCCATACATACCGCGAGACTGAGGGGACCCTAGGCGCGGACGCTCCCGACCTCCTGAAGCCCTGGCTGGGATCGGGGAGGCAAATGAGCCCTCATCGGGACTCCCAGGCCGGCCCGGCCATCTGGTCGCCCCATTGGAAAGCATTGCGTGCGACCAGATGGCCGAGGGGAAAGGTGCGACCAGATGGCCGGGACCAAAAGGACTCCCATCTGCCCGCCCCGAGCCGTCGCGGTAGGGCTCCTACCTGCCCACGCAGGGCTCGGGGGCTCTGCTTCCCAGGGGCTCGGAGACCCTGGCTGGGCCTCAGGCACGGGGAGGACCACCGGAGCTCTCGGGCCCAGACGCCCGGGGGAGGACTGCCCGGGACCCATGGAGCCCATCCCAGGCACTTTGCCACGCCGCGGGCCGGAGGAGGGAGCCCCGTACGCCTAGGAGACACCTCAACAAGCAGGCGAAGCGGGGGAGGTCTGCACGGGACCGATGGACCCCCATCCCTGGCCCTTGGCATAGAGGCAGGCCGGGGGACAGGGCCCAGGGCTGGGACACCCGACCCAGGGCCCAGAGGGGCCCCTGACCTAGCCGGGGCTCCCGGGCACAGAGGCGCAGGGGAAGCATCCCCAGGCCCGCAGGACCCCGTCCCGTTCACCCTGCCACATGGCAGGACCAAGGACGAAGCCCGGGGTGGGGAGGCTGCCCTCCCCGGGGCCCTCAGGGGCCCCGGATGGAGCTCCTGAACCCAGCCAAGCGAGGGGGGCTCCCCGGGCACGACGGAACCCCGTCTCAGACCTTTGGCATAGCGGCAGGCCGGGGGATGGGGCCAGGGCTGGAGCACCCGACCCGGGGCCCGGAGGGGCCCCTGGACCCAGCTGGGGCTCCCGGGCCCAGAGGCACAGGGGAAGCCTCCCCGGGCCCATGGGACCCCATCCTGGGCACCCTGCCACACGGCAGGACTGAGGACGGAGCCCGGGGAGGGGAGGCCGCCCTCCCCGGGGCCCTCAGGGGCCCCTGACGGAGCTCCTGAACCCAGCCAAGTGAGGGGGGCTCCCTGGGCACGATGGAACCCCGTCTCAGACCTTTGGCATAGCGACAGGCCGGGGGACGGGGCCCAGGGCTGGAGCACCCGACCCGGGGCCCGGAGGGGCCCCTGGACCCAGCTGGGGCTCCCGGGCCCAGAGGCGCAGGGGAAGCCTCCCCGGACCCACGGGACCCCATCCCGGGCACCCTGCCACATGGCAGGACTGAGGACGGAGCCCGGGTTGGGGAGGCCGCCCTCCCCGGGGCCCTCAGGGGCCCCTGACGGAGCTCCTGAACCCAGCCAAGTGAGGGGGGCTCCCTGGGCACGACAGAACCCCGTCTCAGACCTTTGGCATAGCGGCAGGCAGGGGGACGGGGCCCAGGGCTGGAGCACCTGACCCGGGGCCCGGAGTGGTCCCTGGACCGTGCCGGGCCCCTGGACCCAGCCGGGGCTCCCAGGCCCAGAGGCGCAGGGGAAGCATCCCCAGGACCATGGGACCCCGTCCCGTGCACCCTGCCACGTGGCAGGACTGAGGACGGAGCCCGGGGTGGGGAGGCCATCCGGGCCCCGGACGGAGCTCCTGAACGTAGCCAAGTGAGGGGCGCTCCCCGGGCACAACGGAACCCTGTCTCGGAACTTTGGCATAGCGGCAGGCCGGGGGATGGGGCCCAGGGCTGGAGCACCCGACCCAGGGCCCGGAGGGGCCCCTGGACCCAGCCGGGGCTCCCAGGACCAGAGGCGCAGGGGAAGCCTCCCCGGGCCCATGGGACCCCCGTCCCGGGCACCCTGCCATGCGGCAGGACTGAGGACAGAGCCCGGGGTGGGGAGGCCACCCTCCCCGGGGCCCTCCGGGGCCCCGGACAGATCTCCTGAACCCAGCCAAGTGAGGGGGGCTCCCCGGGCACGACGGAACCCCATCTTGGACCTTTGGCATAGGGGCAGGCCAGGGGATGGGGCCCAGGGCTGGAGCACCCAACCCGGGGCCCAAAGGGGCCCCTGGACCCAGCCGGGGCTCCCGAGCCCAGAGGCGCAGGGGAAGCCTCCCCGAGACCACGGGACCCCGTCCCGGGCACCCTGCCACGTGGCAGGACCGAGGATGGAGCCCGGAGTGGGGAGGCCACCCTCCCCGGGGCCCTCAGGGGCCCTGGATGGAGCTCCTGAACCCAGCCAAGTGAGGGGGGCTCCCTGGGCACGACGGAACCCCGTCTCGGACCTTTGGAATAGTGGCAGGCTGGGGGATGGGGCCCAGGGCTGGAGCACCCGACCCAGGGACTGGAGGGGCCCCTGGACTCAGCCGGGGCTCCCGAGCCCAGATGTGCAGGGGAAGCCTCCCTGGGCCCGCGGGACCCCGTCCCAGGCACCCTGCCACATGGCAGGACCAAGGACGGAGCCCGGGGTGGGGAGGCCGCCCTCCCCGGGACCCTCAGGGGCCCCGGACGGAGTTCCTGAACCCAGCCAAGCGAGGGGGGCTCCCCGGGCATGATGGAACCCTGTCTCAGACCTTTGGCATATTGGCAGGCCAGGGGACGGGGCCCAGGGCTGGAGCACCCGACCTGGGGCCCCGAGGGGCCCCTGGACCCAGCCTGGGCCCCTGGACCCAGCCGGGGCTCCAGGGCACAGAGGTGCAGGGGAAGCCTCCCCGGGCCCGCGGGACCCCGTCCTGGGCACCCTGCCATGCGGCAGGACTGAGGACAGAGCCGGGGTGGGGAGGCTGCCCACCCCGGGGCCCCTCGGAGCTCCTGAACTCAGCCGAGCAGGGGGAGGCTCCCTGGGCATGACAGAACGCCGTCCCAGGCCTTTGTGGGGCGGAAGGCCGGGGGACGGGGCCCAGGGCTGGAGCACCCAACCCGGGGCCCGGTGGGGCCCCTGGACCCAGCCGGGGCTCCCGGGCCCAGAGGCGATGGGGAAGCCTCCCCGGGCCCGCGAGACCCCATCCCGGGCACCCTGCCATGCGGCAGGACCGAGGATGGAGCCTGGGGTGGGGAGGCCACCTTCCCCGGGGCCCCAGGGAGCCCCTGAACCCAGCCGAGTAGGGGGAGGCTCCCTGGGCTCGACGGAACCCCGTCCCGGGCCTTTGGCAGGGCGGCAGGCCGGGGGACGGGGCCCAAGGCTGGAGCACCAGACCTGGGACCCGGCGGGGCCCCTGGACCCAGCCGGGGCTCCCGGAGCAAAGGGGCAGCATCCCCAGGCCCGCAAGACCCCGTCCCGGTCACCCTGACATGCGGCAGGACCGAGGACGGAGCCCAGGGTGGGGAGGCCGCCCTCCTCTCAGGGACCCTGGGAGCCCGTGAACCCAGCCGAGCAGGGGGAGGCTCCCTGGGCCCGTGGGACCCCGTCCCATGCATCCTGCCACACGGCTGGCCCGGGGACAGACGCCAGGCTGGGGCAGCATCCTGGCCCATTCAGCTGATGGCTGAGGACTGCTAGGCCGAGAGGGGTTCCGGAGTACCCTGTCCCTAGTAATCCGGAGGAAGGCTACCCCCCTTTCTGGTAACCCGTGCGTACCGCAAGACTGAGGGGACCCTAGGCGCGGACGCTCCCGACCTCCTGGAGCCCTGGCTGGGATCGGGGAGGCAAATGAGCCCTGATCGGGACTCCCAGGCCGGCCCGGCCATCTGGTCGCCCCATTGGAAAGCATTGCGTGCGACCAGATGGCTGAGGGGAGAGGTGCGACCTGATGGCCGGGACCGAAAGGACTCCCATCTGCCTGCCCCGAGCCGTCGCGGTAGGGCTCCCACCTGCCCACGCAGGGCTCGGGGGCTCTGCTTCCCAGGGGCTCGGAGACCCTGGCTGGGCCTCAGGCACGGGGAGGACCACCGGAGCTCTCGGGCCTGGACGCCTGGGGGAGGACTGCCCAGGACCCATGGAGCCCATCCCAGGCACTTTGCCACGCCGTGGGCCGGAGGAGGGAGCCCCGTATGCCTAGGAGGTGTTGCCTGGGCATAGCCCATCTGGTCCCCAGCAGAGAACTGCTAGCCTGGGAGGGGTGTTCCGGCATACCCTGCCCTTAGTAATCCAGAGGAAAGCCACCCCTCTTTCATACGGTTGTCCATGGACCTCAGCAGACGTTGGAGCTCAGGGCATCTTCGTGGGCCTGGCCCATATGTGCCTGTGTGTGTTCATGGGCAGACACAACTCTGGTGATGTTAGCCAGGGCTTCGGTCACAGTGTCCGGTGGGGTTGGAGTCCCACTTGTCCTCCCACCTGCCCTGCTATCACTGACCTGTTGCCTCACCACTCTCGGCGCAGTTGTTGGTGTGGGCTGGGCATCCTCTGGGGCAGGGCGAGTGTTGCAGGCAGCAGTGGTAGTGGTGGTGGTGGTGGCGGCACAGGTCGTTCCAGCAGGGGTCAGCATTGATGTTGTTGCTGAGGGTGGGGGGGCAGTGGGGTCATGTGACCGGTTGCGCCCTGGCACACCAGATGGGCTGGCTTTGAGCTCCTCATCCAAAGAATCCAGGGACTCCGCATCAGAGTGTCCATGTTCCGGGGGAGGAGACTGGCTCTGCAGGTTGAGGTTGTCATCCTCTGCAGTCAGTTGTTGGTCACCTGTGGTACAGAGGGTACATAGTCAGTGAGTTACACCCATCAGGCTTGCTGTGTTTGATGTCTCTTATTTACATGTTATGCAACACACATTTACGTATTTCATAAATTGTATGTCTGCACAGTGATGTGCGTCATGACATGATGTGGAGGTACATACATCTTTTTCCATGGTGTGACAAGTCATTGGATACCATGCCCCACGTGATGCTCTTAGTATTAAGCTGAAAGGTTTTCATCTGACAACTGGCTGCTGTACAACTTGATGTGATGCATCTTTGCTGGTTACTCTTCCTGGCAGATGTTGCATATGCACATGTACTAGCCATTGTACCATTGTTATCTCATGCATACATTTGTAATGTTCTGTGGTGGAATTTCATTGGTCAACAGACCATGCCCGTTTATTGTTACTATGGTCCTTCATGCTCAGCACCCATGGAATTTACAGATGGCATTCGGTGCAGTGCATATATGGTCCCTGATTTGCTTACACATGGGTTTAGTTGAGTCACAGTTCTGTTTCTGTCACTGTTACATACGCTTAGCTGTCTGCATACTATCAATTGCTATTTTATTGGGGTGGGGTGGGGTGCATGCACTGTCTGCTTGCCTGTCATGTTGTCATTTTTTGGTGGACTTTCTGACTCATGCTTCTGGGTGGGGGGAGTAATCCATCCTGCTCAGCTGTGGGACAATGGGGCCTGGTGGGAGTTGTGGGGCAGGCCTCCCTATTCCAAACACACCTCCCTGTGAATATGGCTACCTACCTGTTAGGTGAGGGTGAAGCACACAATGGCTGAGGCATGCTTCTGGGTGGGGGGAGTAATCCATCCTGCTCAGCTGTGGGACAAGGGGGCCTGGTGGGAGTTGTGGGGCAGGCCTCCCTAGTCCAAACACACCTCCCTGTAAAGATGGTTACCTACCTGTTAGTTGATGGTGAAGTCCTCAATGGCTGCCACATGGTTCTGGGGGGGAGGGGGTGCTCCATCTTGCTGAGTGATGGGGCAGGGTGTGCCTGGTGGGAGTTGTAGTGCAGGCCTCCCTATTCCAAACCACCCTCCCTGTGAAGATGGCTACCTACCTGTTAGGTGAGGGTGAAGCACACAATGGCTGAGCCATGCTTCTGGGTGGGGGGAGTAATCCATCCTGCTCAGCTGTGGGACAAGGTGGCCTGTTGGGAGTTGTGGTGCAGGCCTCCCTATTCCAAACACACCTCCCTGTGAAGATGGCTACCTACCTGTTAGGTGAGGGTGAAGCACACAATGGCTGCCACATGGTTCTGGGGGGGAGGGGGTGCTCCATCCTTCTGAGTGATGGGGCAGGGTGTGCCTGGTCGGAGTTGTAGTGCTGCTTGCCTGGACACATTCAACACAGTTGATGTTGTCTGCCTTTGTGATGTTTCAGGTGGGGTGGATGTTACATCAGTGTGACCTGTGTTTGTATTTGGGGTGCAGATGAGTGTACTTGTGCCTCAGGGATGTAGCTTTGTAGTTGTGCAAGACAGTACATGGCAGTTTCATGGTATCCATTAGTTGGTACTTACCAGTCTCAACTCCCCCGGGTATTCCTTCCAGACTCTCTGGATGCAGGATGGCAAGCACCTTCTCCTCCCATGCAGAGAATGGTTTTGGTAGAATGGGAGGGCCTCCACCAGTCCCATCAGCCAGCTGACGGTTCTTGGCCCTCTTCTGCTTGACAACCCTCTTCAGGTCATGCCACCGCCTCATGATTTCATGCTTGTTGCGGGGCACATTCCCTACTGCATTGACCTTGTCCACTATCCTTACCCACATGTTTGTCCTTGTGGCTAATGGTGTCTGTTGGACCATGCTACTGAAGAGTTGTGGTTCTACTCTAATTATCTCATCTACCATTACTGTCAGCTCAGTGTCTGTGAATTTTGGCATTTTGTGATGTGTCATGGTGTGTGCTGTGCAGATGTTTTGGGGTGCAGTTGTGAGGGTGGTGTAGGTGGTGTGTGTGTGTGTGTGTGTTGTTGTGCTGGTGAGATGTGTGGTGTTTTGCCTATCCAATGTGCTGCAGGGTTTGGTTCCTTCAGGGCTGGAGTAGTGCAAAGGATTGTGGTCAGGGAAGGGGCTGTTTTTCTGCTCAGCTATGTGGGTGTGTCAAGATGGTGTATTGCTGTCAGGTGTGCTGTGTTGGTTGTCCTGTGATTGGTATATTTGAATTTGCCATGGGGGTGTGTCATTTGGATGTTTCAGGTTGTTTTGGGGGCAGGGCTATTTGCCTGTGTGCATTTGGTGGCCTTATTGTTTTTTTTTTCCTTGTCCGCCATTTTGTTGGCGGAGCATCCGCAGCGGTGGCTATGCTGCAGGCCTTCCGCCGTATCTCACATTCATTACTGTTCGCGACCGCTGCGGACGGAAACAGTGGAACGTTCCGCTGTGACATCGGGGATATCATAATATCATTGGCAGTCACTCCGCGTGCATGGGGGTTGTTTTAGGTGTTTCCGCTATTATACCGACCGCCGCGGTTGGATTTTCACAATCCACAACGTCTACGGGTGGTTTTTCAATGCCTCCTACTGCCGCAGTTGGAATATTTTGGCGGTTGATCATAATAGTGTCGGCGGTGTATCCGCGGTCCATGTGGACGATGATTTTCCGCTACCATTGCGGGAGGATTTTTTTACGTCCGCCATCGTAATGACCCTCTTAACTTAGTAACATATCACTTATATATAAGTTACCATTTTACATTTTAAATCCACAATTAACTTTCAACCTTCCCCCATTCTGCTTAATCCCAGTTTCCATAGTAACATTTTCTGCAACATTCAACTGTACTGGCAGTTCACAAGTTCAAAACACACAAGATGATGGACGGAATGCTGCACATTGGCAAACATTCACCCCCAGTCACAGATATGGGTTTAATCCATCGTTATTTTGCTTCACCACGCCACCCCAGTTCAGACATAGCCATATGCAAATCAGTCTTGACCCTGTGCCTCATGGGAACAGTCCAGACCGAACTGCCAAGCCATGTCTTCCCTGGACCGGAATCAAGCATCCTAGGACCGGTTTCTGGCTATCAGCCGTCATCAGCCAGGATAGCTTGACTCCAGTGGCATAGTGAGCACGGGACCCACGTCTGGGCATACCCTTCCCACATAGGGTGAAATGCAAAACACACAAGATGATGGACGGAATGCTGCACATTGGCAAACATTCACCCCCAGTCACAGATCTGGGATTAATCCATCGTTATTTTGCTTCACCACGCTACCCCAGTTCAGACATAGCCATATGCAAATCAGTCTTGACCCTCTGCCTCATGGGAACAGTCCAGACCGAACTGCCAAGCCATGTCTTCCCTGGACCGGAATCAAGCATCCTAGGACCGGTTTCAGGCGTTCGCCCTATGTGGGAAGGGTATGCCCAGACGTGGGTCCCGTGCTCACTATGCCACTGGAGTCAAGCTATCCTGGCTGATGACGGCTGATAGCCAGAAACCGGTCCTAGGATGCTTGATTCCGGTCCAGGGAAGACATGGCTTGGCAGTTCGGTCTGGACTGTTCCCATGAGGCACAGGGTCAAGACTGATTTGCCTATGGCTATGTCTGAACTGGGGTGGCGTGGTGAAGCAAAATAACGATGGATTAAACCCAGATCTGTGACTGGGGGTGAATGTTTGCCAATGTGCAGCATTCCGTCCATCATCTTGTGTGTTTTGCATTTCGCCCTATGTGGGAAGGGTATGCCCAGACGTGGGTCCCGTGCTCACTACGCCACTGGAGTCAAGCTATCCTGGCTGATGAAGGCTGATAGCCTGAAACCGGTCCTAGGATGCTTGATTCCGGTCCAGGGAAGACATGGCTTGGCAGTTCGGTCTGGACTGTTCCCATGAGGCACAGGGTCAAGACTGATTTGCATATGGCTATGTCTGAACTGGGGTGGCGTGGTGAAGCAAAATAACGATGGATTAAACCCAGATCTGTGACTGGGGGTGAATCTTTGCCAATGTGCAGCATTCCATCCATCATCTTGTGTGTTTTGTATTTCGCCCTATGTGGGAAGGGTATGCCCAGACGTGGGTCCCGTGCTCACTACGCCACTGGAGTCAAGCTATCCTGGCTGATGAAGGCTGATAGCCTGAAACCGGTCCTAGGATGCTTGATTCCGGTCCAGGGAAGACATGGCTTGGCAGTTCGGTCTGGACTGTTCCCATGAGGCACAGGGTCAAGACTGATTTGCATATGGCTATGTCTGAACTGGGGTGGCGTGGTGAAGCAAAATAACGATGGATTAAACCCAGATCTGTGACTGGGGGTGAATGTTTGCCAATGTGCAGCATTCCGTCCATCATCTTGTGTGTTTTGCATTTCGCCCTAAGTGGGAAGGGTATGCCCAGACGTGGGTCCCGTGCTCACTACGCCACTGGAGTCAAGCTATCCTGGCTGATGAAGGCTGATAGCCTGAAACCGGTCCTAGGATGCTTGATTCCGGTCCAGGGAAGACATGGCTTGGCAGTTCGGTCTGGACTGTTCCCATGAGGCACAGGGTCAAGACTGATTTGCATATGGCTATGTCTGAACTGGGGTGGCGTGGTGAAGCAAAATAACGATGGATTAAACCCAGATCTGTGACTGGGGGTGAATGTTTGCCAATGTGCAGCATTCCGTCCATCATCTTGTGTGTTTTGCATTTCGCCCTAAGTGGGAAGGGTATGCCCAGACGTGGGTCCCGTGCTCACTACGCCACTGGAGTCAAGCTATCCTGGCTGATGAAGGCTGATAGCCTGAAACCGGTCCTAGGATGCTTGATTCCGGTCCAGGGAAGACATGGCTTGGCAGTTCGGTCTGGACTGTTCCCATGAGGCACAGGGTCAAGACTGATTTGCATATGGCTATGTCTGAACTGGGGTGGCGTGGTGAAGCAAAATAACGATGGATTAAACCCAGATCTGTGACTGGGGGTGAATGTTTGCCAATGTGCAGCATTCCGTCCATCATCTTGTGTGTTTTGCATTTCACCCTAAGTGGGAAGGGTATGCCCAGACGTGGGTCCCGTGCTCACTACACCACTGGAGTCAAGCTATCCTGGCTGATGAAGGCTGATAGCCTGAAACCGGTCCTAGGATGCTTGATTCCGGTCCAGGGAAGACATGGCTTGGCTGTTCGGTCTGGACTGTTCCCATGAGGCACAGGGTCAAGACTGATTTGCATATGGCTATGTCTGAACTGGGGTGGCGTGGTGAAGCAAAATAATGATGGATTAAACCCAGATCTGTGACTGGGGGTGAATGTTTGCCAATGTGCAGCATTCCGTCCATCATCTTGTGTGTTTTGCAGTTCACAAGTTCACCATATTTTCAAGTTCAGCACAGTAGCTTCCAAATGCAAATAGCAGGTGTCGTTGACTTTTGCAAAATATTACCTTATCCTATCAACTGTACCTTTCAAACATCTTTTAATAACCAATAAGAAACATCCTTCTTTAGGAAAGTAACATGCATCCTCTTTTTCAGTGCACAATGTTAATGAACAGCCTATCACTTATCGACTTTTTCAAAAACAGCATCTTCTCCACCATTTTAGATACCTCTCATTCTACCAACAGACTACCTCAACTACAGACATCTTTTGATTCCTTCCAGACATCCCTTCAAGATGCTTACAGTATGGATTGTAGGGCACAGCTATGTTTTCTGGTGCAAAAGGTATGCTGAACGCAGAGGTTTTGACAAAGATCTAGGTTTGCAAAATGTGGATATTAAATGGATTGCACAGAGAGGATTAAAGTGGCACCAGTTGATGCCTTTGGTTAAAACCTTTTTGCATCTCCAACCCCCTGACCTCATGATTATGCATTGTGGTGGCAATGACCTAGGCACATTGCCTGGGGTAGGTCTGGAAATGCTAATGAAGGATACCTTTGCACAACTGATGTTGCTTTTGCCTCAAACTGTCTTTGTATACTCTAATATATGCCAAAGACAGAAATGGAAGTGGTCAAATCAATTCTGTCCACAGTTTGAGAAAGCTAGGAAGTATGTCAATAAAGCTGTTTCTGCTTACCTCAGAGACCATATGATGGGCTCCATCTGTTACAACAATCTACGTTTTGATATGGATGACATCTACAGAAGTGATGGAGTTCACTTCACAGATCAAGGAAACAGAGTATTTCTCAACAACCTTAAGCTGTGCGTCAACACTTACATGTAGCTTCAACAAAGTCATAATGAAAACAAGGGCTCTTTTTAGAGCCACTCTATAACCCAATAGTGAATCTTATTTTTTTAAACATACATACTCTTTTTTCATTTTTTGTGGATTCACGAACCCGTTGCGAATCTGCAAAAGCACAAATTCAATGTACTACAACACAATACACTTTTCAGGTTTAACTTTTAATTTTTAATTTTATATATTTTTCCTAACTCTATCAAATGTAATCTTATTATTAACTTCAATCTCACTAACTCTATAAAACAAGTTCACAAATGCAACACTACCTTTTAAATTATATACTATTACATTATTTATTTTAGGTAGATCCACGAATCCACAGCGACGTTACACGGGGGGCCGCGCTGAGAGCCGCGATGAGGTCACAACTCCAAAATCGAGAGAAAAAAAACCTTACTTCCATTACTCAGTGTCCGCCCCGGGGACCGCATCCCCAGGGGCCTGGCATCAACGTTGGGGACCGTGGGGGGAACCCAATGCCCCCTCGGTCCCTACCGGATCCCTGCCTCCTGCGGGAGCTGGCATTTCTTTTGGGCAAGGGAGCTGCTACCATGCAGCTCCCTTTGTCCAAAAGCAAATCTGCTTTGCTTCATAGAAGTGAGAGCAGTTTTTCTGCTCTCGCTTCCATGAAGTGAAGCAGTAGTTTGCAATGGCAGGGTGGAGCACTGCTCCTGCCCTGCCATTGAAAACTGCAATGTCCCTGGGGTGGGCACCCTGGGACATTGCTGGAGCCGGCCCTGGGGGTGGCAGTCCCCAGGGCCAAGGAGGGCTCCAGGAGGGGGCCGCGCGGCCCCCTCCCAACTTGTACATAGCCCCGGGGATGTGGTGGTCCTAGGGGCGGGGGGTCTGCAACGGACCCCATATTACAATAAAGTGTGCCCCGGGGAGGTTGTGGTCCCCGGGGCAGTGTGTGGGGGCTCGAGCCCCCTCACACATAATTTTAAAAGGTAGCCCCGGGGACTGCAGCTGCCGAGGGAGGGCGTGAGGCCCCCGCTTTTAAACATTCAAGCCCTGGGGAGGTGGTGGTCCCCATGGCTGCTGGGGGGGCCGCGAGCCCCCTGCACTTTATCAATCATGCCCTGGGGAGGTGGTGGTCCCCGGGCCTGCGGGGGCCCCCGCAAAATAATTAAATATTGCCCCCAGGACCTGGCCCACATGGGGGTCAGGGTGTTTCTACCCTGCCCCCTTTTCTTGTTTTATGTCCTTTTTTCTTGTAACTCGGTTCAGCCAAGTCACAAGATGGCTGCCAACACTTTTTTGGTTTGGAGTGTTGTCAGCCAATCAGAATCAAGCTCGTGCTCAGGCGGATTCGCAGATCCACCGCAGTTACCAGATATATAAAGATTTTTAAATATGAATATTTCAGGAACTACTGAATGGATTAGACCATTTAAAAATAAACGCTTTCTGAACCAAGAGCTACCTTTTTGCCAAATTTAGTGTAATTCAGTTCAGCAGTTCGGGCTGTAGAAATGGAGAAAATGTGTTTTGAGACCCCATTTTTTCTCGGCCCCCGCATGACGAATCACCCCGAAACTTTCAAGACAGGAGCTGACCGGAGCAGGGCAGTAGTTTTGAAAATTTCACGAAGATTCGTCAAACTGCTCCAAAGATATTGGCAAATCAAAAAACGTCCTTCCTATGGAAAATAGGTCTGAACTATAACTTACTACTGACGACGGCCAGTAGGTAGTATATATTTTGCTGAGAAACATGCAGGAGACTGGACCAAGGCCAAGTTCTTCGGTCTTGATACAGTCATGGTACACCAGAGAGGGGGTAACCGGATTGCGTCTTTACGCAAATTTGAATCCCGATTTATTCTTCAGCCTGGAACCAAATTTCCTAATGGCCTGAACTACGATTAGGAAATACATTCTCATCTGTAACTTGCACCCTGTGTTGACATCTATAGATTATTGTTTTATATGCCATTCCCTTCATCTACCCCTTCCCTCTCTTATCCCCTCCTATTCTTATCACTTTTATTTCAAGCCTTCTACCTATATTTCTAGGGCATTTCCTTTATAGGCTGTGTCTTGTATTGAAGATCTCTTAAAGTTTGTGTATGACGCATGTCTAAGTGGTCACAATAATTTACACTCTTTTATTATTTTGTAGGAATTTTGACTGACACGTATCCAGGATCCCACTGATTCACCTGAATTAAAACTATGAGCACGGAGGCGCAGTGTTGTTCCAGCGAACACTCATCGCCCCTAGTAATCCAGTCCACTATGGGCATTTTGACTTTAATAATTAGGGCCTATTGACTGTATACGGGTACTATACCTTGATGTCTTTGCAAGGAATGTTTCCATCTAGTTAGCAACTATGAGTTTCTATAAACATTATAAAATTAGTTCTGTACTTATGGGTACTATACCATGATCTGTTGCGAATTTGATCTTGTGTTAAGTTATTTACTCCATGAAGTTAACTTATGCAATAGGTTTTTGAAAAACATGTCATTGCTACTCCGCTCATGTAATACTCAATGTAACAACTGTGTTGTCACTTTGTCCTTGGATCCAGTAACCAATAAAGTTGCTTATGTGGGGCATTTTACTTTATTAGGTCGGCCGCAAAAACAAACGGAATTGATTTAATGGTAAGAATTTTTTCTTGTGAGCAACCGCAATATTGTCACAGCTACCAATTATATTCTGTTTGTAACTAACAATTTATGAGCTGTAGAAGGAAATAATGTTGTATACTGTTTTCTATATCTATCCTCACACGTCAAGTATGACGTATAATTGTGCCCCTTTAAAAAACTCCACAATCCGGGCTGGGAGTCATGTGAACAAGACCACGGCTGTGGTCGAAACGCGTCTGTGTGCTGCCATATAAAGAACTGTTACCCCCTTACCAGCGTGGCTCAAGAATCTTTTCTTTATTAGATTCATCACGTGGGATATATATATATATATATCAACGAACAAACTCAGTTTCTCCGCACCTCCACATCACAGACGTGCGAACAGAGAATCCACGAACCACTGCAAATCTTTGGTATAAAGATCTTTTTAATTGCTCCTCAGAACGACGCATTTCGGGCAACACTTGCCCTTGATCTCGTTATATATATATATTTTTTATATATATATATATTATCTACTGGCGGTCGCCAGTAGATAGTTATAGTTAGGACCTAGCTTCCATAGGAAAAGCGTTTTTTCTTTTCCCAATAACTTTGGCGCCGGATGACAAATCTTCACGAAATTTTCAAACCTAGTGGGGCGCTCCGGTCAGCTCCTATCCTGAAAGTTTCGGGGTGATTCATCAAGCGGGGGCCGAGAAAAAAGGGGGGTCCCAAAAACGCGTTTTCCCCATGTTATTTCCCTTAGGAAACTTTAGACACGGCTACAGCTTGAACTGCTGAACGGAATTACACCAAATTTGGCAAAAAGGTAGCCCTTGGTTCAGAAAGCGCCCTTTTTTTTAAATGGTGTAAATCCGTTCAGTAGTTCCTGAGAAATTCAAAAAATAGAGGTCAAAAAATCAATTTCCCATAGGAAACTTTAGACACGGTTACAGCCAAAACTGCTGAACGGAATTACACCAAATTTGGCAAAAAGGTAGTGCTTGGTTCAGAAAGCACCCTTTTTTTTAAATGGGGTAAATCCGTTCAGTAGTTTTTGAGATATTAAAGGAAAAAAATCTTTATATATCTGGGCGGGACCTAACTACACAAGCACGAGCTTGGCTCTAATTGGCTGCCAACACTTCAATCCAGGAAGTGTTGGCAGCCATCTTGGTGCAATGCTTTTTAGGTCTCACCTAGTGACGCAGCACATGCACTGATCACTACACAAACACCACTGCACTGCCCTAAACCCTAAAACACAACCCCAGCACAACCCCCTACACTGCACGAACACCACTGCACTGCCCTAAACCCTAAAACACTACCCCAGCACGACCCCCTACACTGCCCGAACACCACTGCACTGCCCAAAACTAACCCTGGGCAATGCACTACGCTACGCTCGCGTAGTTTGCGAAGTTTGCGCTACTTCGCACTACGCGAATTGCACGTAGCACAGTGCAAACACGCGTAGCGTAGCGTAGCATAGTGCAGCGGTCATTTTTTGCTTGCTCGCGGTCCTCAACGTCAAGGTGGCGACCGCGAGCAAGCAAAATGACATCCCGGCGAGACTTTTTCCTCATTCGCGATCAGCAACATCAAGTTGCCGATCGCGAGCGTGGAAAATAAACCTCCCGGCGAGATTCTCAACACGGGGAGGTAAGGTTTCTCATTGCGAGTGGTCGCGTATGCTCGCGACTGCTCGCGATGAGAAACTACCAGTCCGCATTGAGAAAGCTACCGCTCGAGTAAAAATCTACTCGAGCGGCAGTAAAAGACAGCTCGCACTGTGCAAGATGCCGTTTTCAATGATTGCACAGTGCGAACAAGCATCCGGCACTGTGCAATCATCGCGAACAGCGCACTACACAGTTTGCGTAGTGCTACGCGTAGCTCGCGTAGTGCGAAGTGCACTTCGCGTAGCTTTGCGTAGCGCTACTTCGCGAACTATGTCCAGGGTTACTCAAAACCCTGAAACACTACCCCCAGCACGACCCCCTATACTTCCCGAACCCCACTGCACTGACCTAAATCCTGAAACACCAGCCCCAGCACGGCCCCCTACACTGCCCGAACACCACTGCACTGCCCAAAACCCTGAAACACCACCCCCATCACGGACCCCTACACTGCCCGAACACCACTGCGCTGCCCTAAACCCTGAAACACCAGCCCCAGCATGACCCCCTATACTGCCCGAACACCACTGCACTGCCCTAAACCCTGAAACACCAGCCCCAGCACGACCCCATACACTGCCCAAACACCACTGCACTGCCCTGAACCCTGAAACACCAGCCCCAGCACGACCCCCTACACTGCCCGAAAACCACTGCACTGCCCTAAGCCCTGAAACACCAGCCCCAGCACGACCCCCTTCACTGCCCGAACACCACTGCACTGCCCTAAACCTTGAAACACCACCCCCAGCACGACCCCCTACACTGCCTGAACACCACTTCACTGCCCTAAACCCTGAAACACCACCTCCAGCACGACCCGCTACACTGCCCGAACACCACTGCACTGCCCTAAACCCTGAAACACCAGCCCAAGCACGACCCCCTACATTGCCCGAACACCACTGCACTGCCCTAAACCCTGAAACACCACCCCCAGCAAGACCCCCTACACTGCCCGAACACCACTGCACTGCCCTAAACCCTGAAACACCAACCCCAGCAAGACACCCTACACTGCCCCAACACCACTGCACTGCCCTAAACCCTGAAACACCACCCTTAGCAAGACCTCCTACACTGCCCGAACACCACTGCCCTGAACCCTGAAACACCACCCCCTGCAAGACCCCCTACACTGCCCGAACACTACTGCACTGCCCTAAACCCTGAAAATCCACCCCCTGCACGACCGCCTACACTGCCCGAATACCACTGCACTGCCCTAAACCCTGAAACACCACCCCTTGCATGACCCCCTACATTGCCCGAACACCACTGCACTGCCCTAAACCCTGAAACACCACCCCCAGCATGACCCCCTACACTGCCCGAACACCACTGCACTGCCCTAAACCCTAAACACCACCCCCAGCATGACCCCCTACTCTGCCCGAACACCACTGCTCTGCCCTAAACCCTGAAACACTACCCCCAGCACGACCCCCTACACTGCCCAAACACCACTGCTCTGCCCTAAACCCTGAAACACCACCCCCAGCACGACCCCCTACACTGCCCAAACACCACTGCTCTGCCCTAAACCCTGAAACACCACCCCCAGCACTTCCCCTATACTGCCCGAACACCACTGCACTTCCCAAAACCCTGAAACACTACCCCCAGCACGACCCCCTACACTGCCCGAACACCACTGCACTGCCCAAAACCCTGAAACACTACCCCCATCACGACCCCCTACACTGCCCGAACACCACTGCACTGACCTAAACCCTGAAACACCAGCCCCAGCACGACCCCCTACACTGCCCGAACACCACTGCACTGCCCTAAACCCTCAAACACCAGCCCCAGCATGACCCCCTACACTGCCCGAACACCACTGCACTGCCCTAAACCCTGAAACACCAGCCCCAGCATGGCCCCCTACACTCCCCGAACACTACTGCACTGCCCTAAACCCTGAAACACCAGCCCCAGCACGACCCCATACACTGCCCAAACACCACTGCACTGCCCTGAACCCTGAAACACCAGCCCCAGCATGACCCCCTACACTGCCCGAACACCACTGCCCTGAACCCTGAAACACCAGCCCCAGCACGACCCCTACACTGCCCGAAAACCACTGCACTGCCCTAAACCCTGAAACACCAGCCCCAGCACGACCCCCTACACTGCCCAAACACCACTGCACTGCCCTAAACCCTGAAACACCACCCCCAGCACGACCCCCTACACTTCCTGAACACCACTGCACTGCCCTAAACCCTGAAACACAACACCCAGCATGACCCCCTACACTGCCCGAACATCACTGCACTGCCCTAAACCCTGAAACACCACCCCCGTGCACGACCCCCTACACTGCCCGAACACCACTGCACTGCCCTAAACCCTGAAACACCACCCCCTGCACGAACCCCTACACTGCCCGAACACCACTGCCCTAAACCCTAAAACACCCCCCCAGGCACCACTCCCTACACTACCCGAACACCACTGCACTGCCCTAAACTCTAAAACACCCCCCAGCATGACCCCCTACACTACACGAACAACACTGCACTACCCTAAACCCTAAAACACTCCCCCCAGCATGAACCCCTACACTACCGGAACACCACTGCACTACCCTAAACCCTAAAACACTCCCCCAAGCATGACCCCCTACACTACCCGAACACCACTGCACTCCCTAAACCCTAAAACACTCACCCCAGCAGGACCCCCTACACTACCCGAACACCACTGCACTGCCCTAAACCCTAAAACACTAACCCCAGCATGACCCCCTACACTACCCAAACATCAATGCACTGCCCTAAACCCTAAAACACTACCCCCAGCACGACCCCCTACACTACCCAAACACCAATGCACTTCCCTAAACCCTAAAACACTACCTCCAGCACGACCCCCTACACTACCCAAAGACCACTGCACTACCCTAAACCCTAAAACACTACCCCCAGCACGACCCCCTATACTACCCAAAGACCACTGCACTACCCTAAACCCTAAAACACGACCCCCACACGACCCCCTACACTACCCAAAGACCACTGCACTACCCTAAACACTAAAACACAACCCCCTACACTACACAAACACCACTGCACTACCCTAAACCCTAAAACACTATCCCCAGCACGACCCCCTACACTATCCAAACACCACTACACTACCCTAAACCCTAAAACACTACACCCAGCAGTACCCCCTACACTACCCAAACACCACTGCACTACCCTAAACCCTAAAACACTACCCCCAGCAGGTTCCCTACACTACCCAAACACCATTGCACTACCCTAAACCCTAAAACACTACCCCCAGCTTGACCCCCTACACTACCCAAACACCACTGCACTGCCCTAAACCCTAAACACCACCCCCAGCATGACCCCCTACTCTGCCCGAACACCACTGCTCTGCCCTAAACCCTGAAACACTACCCCCAGCACGACCCCCTACACTGCCCAAACACCACTGCTCTGCCCTAAACCCTGAAACACCACCCCCAGCACGACCCCCTACACTGCCCAAACACCACTGCTCTGCCCTAAACCCTGAAACACCACCCCCAGCACTTCCCCCTATACTGCCCGAACACCACTGCACTTCCCAAAACCCTGAAACACTACCCCCAGCACGACCCCCTACACTGTCCGAACACCACTCCACTGCCCAAAACCCTGAAACACTACCTCCAGCACGACTCCCTACACTGCCCGAACACCACTGCACTGACCTAAACCCTGAAACACCAGCCCCAGCACGACCCCCTACACTGCCCGAACACCACTGCACTGCCCTAAACCCTGAAACACCAGCCCCAGCATGACCCCCTACACTGCCCGAACACCACTGCACTGCCCTAAACCCTGAAACACCAGCCCCAGCACGGCCCCCTACACTGCCCGAACACCACTGCACTGCCCTAAACCCTGAAACACCAGCCCCAGCACGACCCCCTACACTGCCCGAACACCACTGCACTGCCCTAAACCCTGAAACACCAGCCCCAGCACGACCCCATACACTGCCCAAACACCACTGCACTGCCCTGAACCCTGAAACACCAGCCCCAGCATGACCCCTACACTGCCCGAACACCACTGCCCTGAACCCTGAAACACCAGCCCCAGCACGACCCCTACACTGCCCGAAAACCACTGCACTGCCCTAAACCCTGAAACACCAGCCCCAGCACGACCCCCTACACTGCCCAAACACCACTGCACTGCCCTAAACCCTGAAACACCACCCCCAGCACGACCCCCTACACTTCCTGAACACCACTGCACTGCCCTAAACCCTGAAACACAACACCCAGCATGACCCCCTACACTGCCCGAACATCACTGCACTGCCCTAAACCCTGAAACACCACCCCCGTGCACGACCCCCTACACTGCCCGAACACCACTGCACTGCCCTAAACCCTGAAACACCACCCCCTGCACGAACCCCTACACTGCCCGAACACCACTGCCCTAAACCCTAAAACACCCCCCAGGCACCACTCCTACACTACCCGAACACCACTGCACTGCCCTAAACTCTAAAACACCCCCAGCATGACCCCTACACTACACGAACAACACTGCACTACCCTAAACCCTAAAACACTCCCCCAGCATGAACCCCTACACTACCCGAACACCACTGCACTACCCTAAACCCTAAAACACTCCCCCAAGCATGACCCCCTACACTACCCGAACACCACTGCACTGCCCTAAACCCTAAAACACTAACCCCAGCATGACCCCCTACACTACCCAAACATCAATGCACTGCCCTAAACCCTAAAACACTACCTCCAGCACGACCCCCTACACTACCCAAAGACCACTGCACTACCCTAAACCCTAAAACACTACCCCCAGCACGACCCCCTATACTACCCAAAGACCACTGCACTACCCTAAACCCTAAAACACGACCCCCCACACGACCCCCTACACTACCCAAAGACCACTGCACTACCCTAAACACTAAAACACAACCCCCTACACTACACAAACACCACTGCACTACCCTAAACCCTAAAACACTATCCCCAGCACGACCCCCTACACTATCCAAACACCACTACACTACCCTAAACCCTAAAACACTACACCCAGCAGTACCCCTACACTACCCAAACACCACTGCACTACCCTAAACCCTAAAACACTACCCCCAGCAGGTTCCCTACACTACCCAAACACCATTGCACTACCCTAAACCCTAAAACACTACCCCCAGCTTGACCCCCTACACTACCCAAACACCACTGCACTACCCTAAACCCTAAAACACTACCCCCAGCACGACCCCCTACACTACCCAAACACCACTGCACCACCCTAAACCCTAAAACAGTACCCCAGCACGTCTCCCTATACTACCCAAACACCACTGCACTATCCTAAACCCTAAATCTACCCCCAGCACGACCCCCAACACTACCCAAACACCACTGCACTACCCTAAACCCTAAATCTACCCCCAGCATGACCCCCTACACTGCACTACCCTAAACCCTAAAACACTACCACCAGCATGACCCCCTACACTACAGAAACACCACTGCACTACCCTAAACCCTAAAACACTACCCCAGCACGACCCCCTTCACTACACAAACACCACTTCACTACCCTAAACACCCTAAAACACTACCCTCAGCACGACCCCCTACACTACCCAAACACCACTGACCTACCCTAAACCCTAGAAAAGTAACCACCACCCCATGCCCAATCCCCCTTACCTCTCACTCCTCGTGGTCCCTCTCCTCGTGGTTCCTGCTTCATGTCGTCTCTGAGGGGCGGTGCACATCGTTGTGAGGAAACGGAACAGCCTCTGTTTCCTTACAATGTCATGGATCGTCTACATTTATTTAGAACTCATGGTCATTTACCATACATACCTTTACAACAAAATTTGTTGTAAAGGCATGCGTGGTAAATGACCATGCGTTCTAAATAAATGCGTAGTAATGACTTCGCGATGTACAACGCGTGCGTGGTAATGCATGCATTGTAATGGTATCGCGAAGTAAAAAAGTCGTTGTAACGGCTTTTTACCAATCGAAGCTGGCCCCTGTTCTTCAGTGAGTCGTTTATTTGATAAATTAGGAGGAAGGAATGTGTTTTTTTTACCAAAAAGTGCATTCCCGGCTGTTGTATTGTGAAAGTGTCCGCGTGGCCTGGTTTCACTTCCGGTGAGAGAGTGGAAGAGTCTGTTTGGATCTAAAGGGGTTCTGCTGTTGGACGGGGCTGTCGCGACAAGTCATCAGAAAACACAGCTAATGGAAAGCGTTGTCCCCGAAGTGTGGAGCAGTGCCATGAGAGGTGAACGAGTGTGCGTCCCACCGCAGTATGACCCTACCGCGTGACCCATGTGCTGCCTCCAGTGTACGGAAGGCAGAAGCGGCATCCATCGCAGGTTCTCTTGAAGCCCGTTGTAGCACTAATTCTACATTTTGGAACTAGGGCATTTTAACCTTGTTGTTCCTGCCAGATACAAAGAGAAGATCCTGTGTTATTCAGTGCCCTCGTTACCTTTTCTGTGGGTAGTGGTGCTTGTCACTTCGCTGCCCCGCCAGTGCACACAACTGGGCTCCCCACCTCATGTGCCATCTGCAGGGCCTCTGCCCTCGGATCACTGTTTTCGGTTTCTAGAGTGGCAACATAAACAGTTGCTCCCAAAGGACTAGCCTGAACACTTAGGTGAATATCCCCTGTGCCAGCATTCCGCGGAAATTCTATCCTAGCTCTCCCACGTCGATGATCAAAGGTGTGGGTGGAGCAGCGCCGTGATTACAGTGGCATCTGATGAAGGCGATGGAACGCCGAAATGCATTATGCCCGATGTCCGAATAAAGGCTTCCAAAAGGATTTTCCCCGAGTGGCCTCTTACTTCTCTGCACCGGAGGGGTTTGTGTTTTGATGTTTTACACGCCTGCCAGAAGCGTGTTAAAGAGGCCCCGTTCCATCAAGCGGCCGGAGCCTTTCTGGTTCAGCTGTTGCTGTTTTTGTTCACCAAGGGATTGGTTTGCTTCGGCCCGCCTCGGATTGCAGACAAAGGACAGGGCTGCTGCCAGGAGCAGCTTGTGACTTCACAAGGAGCCGGGAATCATTGTATCGCGACTCGCGGCCCGCCGGACGTCTGCATATGGGGCAGGAACGTGAAGGGGACCAGAGGAAGCCCTAGGACACTAAATAAACTCAGGGCCATCCATCTTACTACTTTGCACCTTTGCCCTGGTTATTGTTTGCCCACACGGGCTGGACATTCTTTTCCTCCCCCACGCACTACCTATCCCAACCTGATGAACTCTGGGAACTGTAGTCAGAATTCCAAACTACAGGGTGAGTGCACACATGTGACCGTGGGGTGGAGTGCTCTAACCTATAAGAGCGAGGCAGGAGATCTAAAGGTGTGGGTGGAGCAGCGCCGTGATTACAGTGGCATCTGATGAAGGCGATGGAACGCCGAAATGCATTATGCCCGATGTCCGAATAAAGGCTTCCAAAAGGATTTTCCCCGAGTGGCCTCTTACTTCTCTGCACCGGAGGGGTTTGTGTTTTGATGTTTTACACGCCTGCCAGAAGCGTGTTAAAGAGGCCCCGTTCCATCAAGCGGCCGGAGCCTTTCTGGTTCAGCTGTTGCTGTTTTTGTTCACCAAGGGATTGGTTTGCTTCGGCCCGCCTCGGATTGCAGACAAAGGACAGGGCTGCTGCCAGGAGCAGCTTGTGACTTCACAAGGAGCCGGGAATCATTGTATCGCGACTCGCGGCCCGCCGGACGTCTGCATATGGGGCAGGAACGTGAAGGGGACCAGAGGAAGCCCTAGGACACTAAATAAACTCAGGGCCATCCATCTTACTACTTTGCACCTTTGCCCTGGTTATTGTTTGCCCACACGGGCTGGACATTCTTTTCCTCCCCCACGCACTACCTATCCCAACCTGATGAACTCTGGGAACTGTAGTCAGAATTCCAAACTACAGGGTGAGTGCACACATGTGACCGTGGGGTGGAGTGCTCTAACCTATAAGAGCGAGGCAGGAGATCTAAAGGTGTGGGTGGAGCAGCGCCGTGATTACAGTGGCATCTGATGAAGGCGATGGAACGCCGAAATGCATTATGCCCGATGTCCGAATAAAGGCTTCCAAAAGGATTTTCCCCGAGTGGCCTCTTACTTCTCTGCACCGGAGGGGTTTGTGTTTTGATGTTTTACACGCCTGCCAGAAGCGTGTTAAAGAGGCCCCGTTCCATCAAGCGGCCGGAGCCTTTCTGGTTCAGCTGTTGCTGTTTTTGTTCACCAAGGGATTGGTTTGCTTCGGCCCGCCTCGGATTGCAGACAAAGGACAGGGCTGCTGCCAGGAGCAGCTTGTGACTTCACAAGGAGCCGGGAATCATTGTATCGCGACTCGCGGCCCGCCGGACGTCTGCATATGGGGCAGGAACGTGAAGGGGACCAGAGGAAGCCCTAGGACACTAAATAAACTCAGGGCCATCCATCTTACTACTTTGCACCTTTGCCCTGGTTATTGTTTGCCCACACGGGCTGGACATTCTTTTCCTCCCCCACGCACTACCTATCCCAACCTGATGAACTCTGGGAACTGTAGTCAGAATTCCAAACTACAGGGTGAGTGCACACATGTGACCGTGGGGTGGAGTGCTCTAACCTATAAGAGCGAGGCAGGAGATCTAAAGGTGTGGGTGGAGCAGCGCCGTGATTACAGTGGCATCTGATGAAGGCGATGGAACGCCGAAATGCATTATGCCCGATGTCCGAATAAAGGCTTCCAAAAGGATTTTCCCCGAGTGGCCTCTTACTTCTCTGCACCGGAGGGGTTTGTGTTTTGATGTTTTACACGCCTGCCAGAAGCGTGTTAAAGAGGCCCCGTTCCATCAAGCGGCCGGAGCCTTTCTGGTTCAGCTGTTGCTGTTTTTGTTCACCAAGGGATTGGTTTGCTTCGGCCCGCCTCGGATTGCAGACAAAGGACAGGGCTGCTGCCAGGAGCAGCTTGTGACTTCACAAGGAGCCGGGAATCATTGTATCGCGACTCGCGGCCCGCCGGACGTCTGCATATGGGGCAGGAACGTGAAGGGGACCAGAGGAAGCCCTAGGACACTAAATAAACTCAGGGCCATCCATCTTACTACTTTGCACCTTTGCCCTGGTTATTGTTTGCCCACACGGGCTGGACATTCTTTTCCTCCCCCACGCACTACCTATCCCAACCTGATGAACTCTGGGAACTGTAGTCAGAATTCCAAACTACAGGGTGAGTGCACACATGTGACCGTGGGGTGGAGTGCTCTAACCTATAAGAGCGAGGCAGGAGATCTAAAGGTGTGGGTGGAGCAGCGCCGTGATTACAGTGGCATCTGATGAAGGCGATGGAACGCCGAAATGCATTATGCCCGATGTCCGAATAAAGGCTTCCAAAAGGATTTTCCCCGAGTGGCCTCTTACTTCTCTGCACCGGAGGGGTTTGTGTTTTGATGTTTTACACGCCTGCCAGAAGCGTGTTAAAGAGGCCCCGTTCCATCAAGCGGCCGGAGCCTTTCTGGTTCAGCTGTTGCTGTTTTTGTTCACCAAGGGATTGGTTTGCTTCGGCCCGCCTCGGATTGCAGACAAAGGACAGGGCTGCTGCCAGGAGCAGCTTGTGACTTCACAAGGAGCCGGGAATCATTGTATCGCGACTCGCGGCCCGCCGGACGTCTGCATATGGGGCAGGAACGTGAAGGGGACCAGAGGAAGCCCTAGGACACTAAATAAACTCAGGGCCATCCATCTTACTACTTTGCACCTTTGCCCTGGTTATTGTTTGCCCACACGGGCTGGACATTCTTTTCCTCCCCCACGCACTACCTATCCCAACCTGATGAACTCTGGGAACTGTAGTCAGAATTCCAAACTACAGGGTGAGTGCACACATGTGACCGTGGGGTGGAGTGCTCTAACCTATAAGAGCGAGGCAGGAGATCTAAAGGTGTGGGTGGAGCAGCGCCGTGATTACAGTGGCATCTGATGAAGGCGATGGAACGCCGAAATGCATTATGCCCGATGTCCGAATAAAGGCTTCCAAAAGGATTTTCCCCGAGTGGCCTCTTACTTCTCTGCACCGGAGGGGTTTGTGTTTTGATGTTTTACACGCCTGCCAGAAGCGTGTTAAAGAGGCCCCGTTCCATCAAGCGGCCGGAGCCTTTCTGGTTCAGCTGTTGCTGTTTTTGTTCACCAAGGGATTGGTTTGCTTCGGCCCGCCTCGGATTGCAGACAAAGGACAGGGCTGCTGCCAGGAGCAGCTTGTGACTTCACAAGGAGCCGGGAATCATTGTATCGCGACTCGCGGCCCGCCGGACGTCTGCATATGGGGCAGGAACGTGAAGGGGACCAGAGGAAGCCCTAGGACACTAAATAAACTCAGGGCCATCCATCTTACTACTTTGCACCTTTGCCCTGGTTATTGTTTGCCCACACGGGCTGGACATTCTTTTCCTCCCCCACGCACTACCTATCCCAACCTGATGAACTCTGGGAACTGTAGTCAGAATTCCAAACTACAGGGTGAGTGCACACATGTGACCATGGGGTGGAGTGCTCTAACCTATAAGAGCGAGGCAGGAGATCTAAAGGTGTGGGTGGAGCAGCGCCGTGATTACAGTGGCATCTGATGAAGGCGATGGAACGCCGAAATGCATTATGCCCGATGTCCGAATAAAGGCTTCCAAAGGATTTTCCCGAGTGGCCTCTTACTTCTCTGCACCGGAGGGGTTTGTGTTTTGATGTTTTACACGCCTGCCAGAAGCGTGTTAAAGAGGCCCCGTTCCATCAAGCGGCCGGAGCCTTTCTGGTTCAGCTGTTGCTGTTTTTGTTCACCAAGGGATTGGTTTGCTTCGGCCCGCCTCGGATTGCAGACAAAGGACAGGGCTGCTGCCAGGAGCAGCTTGTGACTTCACAAGGAGCCGGGAATCATTGTATCGCGACTCGCGGCCCGCCGGACGTCTGCATATGGGGCAGGAACGTGAAGGGGACCAGAGGAAGCCCTAGGACACTAAATAAACTCAGGGCCATCCATCTTACTACTTTGCACCTTTGCCCTGGTTATTGTTTGCCCACACGGGCTGGACATTCTTTTCCTCCCCCACGCACTACCTATCCCAACCTGATGAACTCTGGGAACTGTAGTCAGAATTCCAAACTACAGGGTGAGTGCACACATGTGACCGTGGGGTGGAGTGCTCTAACCTATAAGAGCGAGGCAGGAGATCTAAAGGTGTGGGTGGAGCAGCGCCGTGATTACAGTGGCATCTGATGAAGGCGATGGAACGCCGAAATGCATTATGCCCGATGTCCGAATAAAGGCTTCCAAAAGGATTTTCCCCGAGTGGCCTCTTACTTCTCTGCACCGGAGGGGTTTGTGTTTTGATATATATATGTATATATATATATATATTCACTGAAAAAACCATAGGTTTTAGGGACAGTTATAGTTAGTTGGACATTTTACTCGTACAAAACCCGTGAAATTCCCCCGTTATAGTTAGTTCAGCTAACTATAACTCGCGCCCCGCAATGCACTGCTGATGACGTCACATATTACATCACTCATGACATGGTCAGTGACATCACTGATGACATCACTGATGACATCTCAAATGACATCACTGATGACATCATCCAGTGACTGTGTGTTTCTGTAAAGTTTAAATATTTTTAATATATATAGGAAAAGACGTATTGAAGAATGAGTGGGTGTGTAAGTGTCTGTATGGATGATTTAGTAGGTGCGTGACTGACTCTATAAGTGAGTGATTTAACGTATCTTACTGAATGCATGGGTTAGTGACTAAACTGGGTGAATGTCTGTATCCGTCTGTCTGTTGCTGTGTAAGTGGCTGCATTGGTTTGTGAATAGCTACATGAGTGTCTATAAGAGTTATTGATTTGTTGTCTGAGTATCTGTATGGGTGACTGAGTGTTTGTGTGGATGGGGTGTGTGCGACTGTGCATAGATGTGTGAGTGGGTGATTCACTGGGTGGATGGTTTCAAGAGTGCATCTGTGATAGACTGTATGGGTGGGTAAGTGTGTGGAAGAGTGTGTTAGTGAGTGAATGTATGTCCCAGTGGTACATGTGTGAGTAACTACATATGTGAAAGGCAGTATATATGTGTGTTGGAGTATATAAATAGCTATAAGCGGGAGTGAGTGATTGTGATAGTGGCTGTATGGATGAGTGTGTGCTTGTATCAGTGATTATATAAGAGCGTAACAATGTGCTAATATTTGTATGATTAAGTGAGCTGGTGTGTGTATAACTGTATAGGTGAGTAAATGGCAGTGTGTTTAATTATTTGCATGACTGACTAGGTGTGTGAGTACCTCTATGGATGAGTGGCGGTGTTTGAGTGTCTATATAGGAGTAAGAGTGCATATGATAGTCCTGTACTGAGTGACCATAAGTATGAGTGACTGTACGGGTGAGTGAGTGGATGTGTGTGTGTAGACCTAAGAATCAGTGAGTGGGTATGTAGTTATTGGTGTTGGAGTGTCTATGGTTTTGCGAATGGCAGTCTGTAATTTAGATTGGGTGTATCAAAGGTTATATTAGGGTGTGAAGAGCTGCATCAGATTATCACGTGGATGATGTCATCAGTGATGTCATTTGAGATGTCATCAGTGATGTCATCAGTGATGTCACTGACCATGTCATGAGTGATGTAATATGTGACGTCATCAGCAGTGCATTGGGGGCCGAGTTATAGTTAGCTGAACTAACTATAACGGGGAATTTCACGGGTTTTGTACGAGTAAAATGTCCAACTAACTATAACTGTCCCTAAAACCTATGGTTTTTCAGTGAATTTCAAAGGTTTTTTAAATGCTAATTTCTAACTATAACATATCTGAAACCTATGGTTTTTTCAGTGAATTTCAAAGGTTTTTTAAATGCTAATTCCTAACTATAACATGTCTGAAACCTACGGTTTTTTCAGTGAATTTCAAAGGTTTTGTAAATGACAATTTTTAAATGTATTAATTGTTATATTAATTTTTTTCATACTGATTTACTACATTTTTAGAAACAATTTTTTTTTACATATTTTATTTTTTAAATTACATTGTAATTACATTATACATTACATTACAAAAAATACTTTCTCAGAATGAATTACTTTAGTTTAAATACTTTGCACATAGGCAATAGACTTTTAAGTACAGTAGTTACAGTTGTTGCAATGGGCAACACATTTTCAAACACAATGCAACATTCAGCTCAATGTGAATTTCTTGTTAAATGCAATTAGTTACTTTATGGATTACTTTTCTAACCACAGGACTGGATCCTAGATTCAGTCCTGGTACATCGCCTGTAAACAGTTGAGTAAAAGCGTTTTGGTTACAGTCGTGATTTTTAAGGAATATTATTGTATTTTAAAAGTTGACACTTAGAAACTTTTTCTCATAGAATCACCAATGTTATCCTATGGAAGGAAATTCACTTAGCAGGTAAAAACTGTTATCGTTACTTTTTCTTACTGGGTGTTGGATCCTGGATCCAGCACTGGTGCATCTCCTGTAAACAGTTGAAAGAATGTGTTTAAGTCATACAGGCGATTTTTAAGGAATATTTGTAGTTTGTGAAAATCGACACTTTGAAACTTTTCTGCTGAAAACCAGACAATGGATTCCTATGGAAGAAAATATAAGTTACTGGTAAGTACGGTTAAAATTACTTTTCAGGGTCAGTGCTGGGCTAAAAGATGCAGCACTGGGTTCTCTCCTGATAACAGGTGAGTAAATTGGAATTCGTACTTTGGTTGATTTTAGAGGAATATTATAAAGTTCCAAAACTCCACACTTAGAAGAATTTCCAAGTGAAACCAGTCAATGTTAGCCTATGAAGGAAATTCAAGTTACCGGTAAGTACGGTTAAAATTACTTTTCAGGACCAGTACTGGGCTGAAAGATGCAGCACTGAGGTCTCTCCTGATAACAGGTGAGTAAATCAGAATTTGGATTTCGGCTGATTTTAGAGGAATATTTGTATGTTTCAAAAATCAACACTTAGAAACTTTTTCAGCAAAAAGCAGGCAATGATATCCTATGGAAGGAAATTCAAGTTACTGGTAAGTACGGTTAAAATTACTTTTGAGGATCAGTACTGGGCTGAAAGATGCAGCACTGAGGTCTCTCCTGATAACAGGTGAGTAAATCGGAATTCGTATTTCGGCTGATTTTAGAGGAATATTTTAAAGTTCCAAAACTGCACACTTAGAAGAATTTCCAAGTGAAACCAGTCAATGTTAGCCTATGGAAGGAAATTCAAGTTACTGGTAAGTACGGTTAAAATTACTTTTCAGGACCAGTACTGGGCTGAAAGATACAGCACTGAGGTCTCTCCTTATAACAGGTGAGTAAATCGGAATTCGTATTTCGGCTGATTTTAGAGGAATATTTGTATGTTTCAAAAATCAACACTTAGAAACTTTTTCAGCAAAAAGCAGGCAATGATATCCTATGGAAGGAAATTCAAGTTACTGGTAAGTACGGTTAAAATTACTTTTGAGGATCAGTACTGGGCTGAAAGATACAGCACTGAGGTCTCTCCTGATAACAGGTGAGTAAATCGGAATTCGTATTTCGGCTGATTTTAGAGGAATATTTTAAAGTTCCAAAACTCCACACTTAGAAGAATTTCCAAGTGAAACCAGTCAATGTTAGCCTATGGAAGGAAATTCAAGTTACTGGTAAGTACGGTTAAAATTACTTTTCAGGACCAGTACTGGGCTGAAAGATACAGCACTGAGGTCTCTCCTGATAACAGGTGAGTAAATCGGAATTCGTATTTCGGCTGATTTTAGAGGAATATTTTAAAGTTCCAAAACTCCACACTTAGAAGAATTTCCAAGTGAAACCAGTCAATGTTAGCCTATGAAGGAAATTCAAGTTACCGATAAGTACGGTTAAAATTACTTTTCAGGACCAGTACTGGGCTGAAAGATGCAGCACTGAGGTCTCTCCTGATAACAGGTGAGTAAATCGGAATTCGTAGTAAGGCAGATTTTAGAGGAATATTTGCACAATGGTGAAGGGAGGGGGCGGGGCCTGAGGTGACATCTGTGCAAACGCGCCCGTGGTGCGTTTTAAGTTGGGGATTAAGTCCCCTTGAATCATGAGGTTTCCTAGGGGCCAACTAGCCCACCATGAACCTCCAGTATGCGCCAGGGGGCTGCGTTGCAGAGACGTGTAGAGAGGCCACACCCCTTTTTACACCTCTCTGCAACGCAGCTCTGTGGCGCTTTCTGGATGTACCTGTTGGGCTAGTTGGCCCCCAGGGACCCTCAGGATTAAAGGGGATTTAATCCCTCATCTTAAAACGCGCCACGGGGCCTGTTTGCACACATGTCACATGAAGCCCCGCCCCCTCCCTTCACCACTGTGCAAACGCGCCCTGTGGCGCGTTTTAAGTTGGGGGATTAAGTCCCCTTGAATCCTGAGGGTCCCTGGAGTCCAACTAGCCCACCATATACCTCCAAAAGCGCCACAGAGCTGCGTTGCAGAGAGGTGTAAAGGGGCGTGGCCTATGTACACGTCTCTGCAAGGCAGCCCCCTGGCGCATACTGGAGGTTCCTGGTGGGCTAGTTGGCCCCCAGGGACCCCCAGTATTCAAGGGGAATTTGTTCCCCCTCTGCAAACGCGCCAGGGGCGCGTTTGCAGAGTACTACAGGGAGGGGGCGGGCCTCCGGCACGATGCCGGTCGTTTTTTTTTTCGTTTTTTTTTTTAATGGGAGGGGGCTGCGTGGCCCCCTTCCCTGCCCACTTTTGGCCCCGGGGACCCCATCCCCCGGGGCATGAGCATTTTTTTTTTTTTTATTTAAAAAAAAACGGGAAGAGGGCCGCGTGGCCCCCTTCCCTGGGCCTGTATTGGCCCCGGGACTCCATCCCCGGGGCATGGCCTCGATTTTTATTTTTTTCTTTGGAGGGGGGCTGCGTGGCCCCCCTCCTCAGGCCATTTAAGGCCCCGGGGACCCCATCCCCCGGGGCCGGCCTTTCCCTTATTTTTTTTAATTTTTTTTTTTTACTTTGGGGAGGGGGCTGCGTGGCCCCCTCCCGGGCACTTATGGACCCGGGGACCCCATCCCCGGGGCCTGGCCTCACGTTGGAGACTGTGGGGGTCCCGAATCCCCCCACAGTCCCAGCCAGCTCCCCGCCTCCTGCGGAAGCCGGCATTGCTTTTCCACATGGGGAGCAGGTAACATGCTGCTCCCCATGTGGAAAAGCAATTGGTTTGCATTTTGAAAGAGAGAGCAGGTTTCCTGCTCTCTCTTTCAAAATGCAAACCAAGTTTACTATGACAGGACGGGAGCCGCGAGGCTCCCGTCCTGTCCTAGCAAACAGCAGTGTCCCGAGGGTAGGCACCCGGGACACTGCAGGAGCTGGCCCTGGGGGTGGTGGTCCCCAGGGCCATCAAGGGCTCCAGGAGGGGGCCGTGCGGCCCCCCTCCCATTCAGTGCACAGCCCCGGGGAGGTGGTGGTCCCCGGGGCTTGGGGTCCGTAACGGACCCCCATATTTAAATGTTTAGTGCCCCAGGGAGGTGGCGGTCCCCGGGGCTTGTGGGGGGGCTGGAGCCCCCCACACAGGTTTAAAAAAAAAAAAAAAAAAAAAGCCCCAGGGAGGTGGCGGTCCCCGGGGCTGCGGGAGGGCTCAGAGCCCTCCCGCCATCATTTTTAAATAAAGCCCCGGGGGTGGCGGTCCCCGGGGCTTGGGGGCCTTAGAGACCCCCCTACATAAATTAAAACCCCCACCATGCCCCCGGGACTTGGGCCTCCCGGGGCCAATGCATCGAGCGCGGAGACCGCGCTCGATTTTTTCGGCAGGATCCACGCTCCCTGAGCGCATCCTGCCGATCTTAAAAAAAAAAAAAAAAATTTTTGCCCAGGGGGTCCTTGTGGGACCCCCTGAGCAGACCTAGGGGGTCAGGGTGTTTCTACCCTGCCCCCTTTGTGCGTTTTGCGCACTTGTTTCTGTCCCTCGGTTCTACCGAGGGACAAAATGGCTGCCAACACTTCCTGATTTGGAGTGTTGACAGCCAATTAGCATGCAGCTCGTGATCGGGAGGGTGCGCGAATCCGACGCGGCCATAGATATATATGTACTTTTACTTTTGATTTTCTCTGCAACTACTGAACGGATTTACACCATTTAACAAAAGGGTTCTTTCTGAACCAAGAACTACCTCTTTGCCAAATTTGGTGTAATTCCGTTCAGCAGTTCGGGCTGTAGCCGTGTCTAAAGTTTCCTATGGAAAAATGAATGGGGAAAACGCGTTTTGGGACCCCCTTTTTCTCGGCCCCGCTTGACGAATCACCCGAGACTTTCAGGGTAGGAGCGGACCGGAGCGCCCCACAAAGTTTGAAAATTTTGCGAAGATACGTCAACCGGCAAGAGAGTTATTTCAAATAGAATGTCGCGGATTTCCTATGGAAAATAGGTTCTAACTATAACTATCTACTGGCGACCGCCAGTAGATAATATATATATATATATATATATATATGCAGCAAAGTTTCGCGTTTCCCTCTGCCTCAGGAATGGCGGCGGGCTACCGGCGAGGTCGCGACCCTCTAAACAAGCAAATACCAATCCTTCTTGCAGTATCGAAAAGATTGTGCCGAGCCCAATATCTGTTTCAACGTGGTTTATTTAATCCAATTCATATGGCAAATAAAACCCGACGCGTTTCGGAACAGCCGTTCCTTGGTCACGGGTCAGTTAGACATTTGTTATTCACCATTACATACAGTGCACAGAATAAGAAAATAAACAAAGGACTACAAGGTTACCTAAAATGTAAGGAACCATGGCAGCCATTTTGGAGTGGTAATTTCAATGATGTTAACATACATATAAAGTGGAATGAAATAACACAAATGTATATTTAGAAGGAACAATTCATAATAAATAATATTGTCCTCATTATGAACCATAAAGAATAATTGATATATTTTACATATCGTTTTTTCACATTCCAATTCTGACCCAGTGGTCCAAAGTAATATCATGATTAACCCACCCAGTGGAAAAGGTTCTACAAATACCCTATTTTATAAAGAAAATAAATCATTTTCACTTTATTACAATTCTGCCCCAGTGGGCCAAAATGATATCATATTCACTCCACATAATAAAGGAGTCTCAGAAAATGCCATTTCACAGTACTTAGACCAATTCCACCCCTTGGACCAGTCAAATACTTCATAATCCTCATGTGAAAACTTTAATCAATTCAAAATTTCAAATATATCCTAACAGGTGGTCCAAAGTAATATCATGATTAACCCACCCAGTGGAAAAGGTTCTACAAATACCCTATTTTATAAAGAAATCATTTTCACTTTATTACAATTCTGCCCCAGTGGGCCAAAATGATATCATATTCACTCCACATAATAAAGGAGTCTCAGAAAATGCCATTTCACAGTACTTAGACCAATTCCACCCCTTGGACCAGTCAAATACTTCATAATCCTCATGTGAAAACTTTAATCAATTCAAAATTTCAAATATATCCTAACAGGTCAATTCCACATATTTTATCAATAAATCTCATTTCACACTCTCTAAAGATGCTCTTTTGCTTTTCTTCATAACAAGGTAATTACTCCGTCTCCTGTAATAAAAACAAGTGCATTGATCAAAAAAGATCTGTGTAAATTAAAAATATGTACAAACATCCTACCTAAGGGGCAACTCACCGGAATTCATTACTATACTACAATTACGAAGTACAGGTTTCGGTTCATTAACCTAGATGAACAGATAACTCCTCATCTTTGTTAATCCCATCCGGATACATAGTTTCATATTTCACAATCATTCGAGACTCCAAGCGTCTTAATTCACGAATCCTGTTTCCCCCTCTCTCAGAAACAGGAATTCTATCTAGAGCACAATATTTCAGTAAGCTTGCGTTTCTATTGTGACAATCTTTAAAATGTCGAGCAATTGGATATTGCCTATCCTCATTTGTAATTGCCCGCATGTGCTCCAGTATACGTCTCTTAACCTGGTGGATAGTGCTGCCAATATACATCAGAGGACATGGGCAAATTAAAACATATACACAAAAATCTGATTTGCAGGTAAGATGCTTAGAGATTATAAATGGCCTTTGAAATTTTGATAGCCTAATCTGTTTGTAGTTGGTGCTATTACGACATGCCTTGCATGATTTGCACGTGTAGAAACCTTGTATATTCATTTGAGAATTGACAACTGTAGACAAAGTACTCTTACATAGCATATCTTTTAGTGCCGTGCATCTATGGAATGTGATCTTGGGATTCACATCTATATACTTAACTAAAGTTTCATCAGTGCCCAACACATTCCAATACTTTTTTAGGCATTTTCTAACATCTCCAGCTTGATTACTGAATGAAGTTATAAATCGTATCGACTCTTCTCCATTTGTGATATCATCCTTAGGTTTTAGCAGTTCTTCCCGTTTGACATTTTTCATTTTTTCACATGCTGCATTAATCACTTGAACATGTAAACTTCAGATTTAAGTTGTTATTATTAAGGGACTCAACAAAGCTGTTAGCTTCGCTCTCATCACCTTTCCAAACACAAAATATGTCATCAATGTATCTTGCCCAGGTGACGACATGTAGAGATACAATTGAATTCCTTGATGTGGTAGTGAATGTAAGCGGGAGCCGGTTAGAAAGTAAACTGTTTCGAAAAAAAACAGCCGGCAACAGCTTACTACATGCGGATAGCTGGCATCCTGTTAATCTTATAAACAGCATTCCGTATGGGGAGTTACTAAGGGCACGACGAAATTGCAGCTCTAACCTAGCCTTTGGGGAGGAGATGATAAACATGAAGACTAGGTTTTTAGAAAGAGGTTACTCCCAAAAAGTGATTAATGCAGCATGTGAAAAAATGAAAAATGTCAAACGGGAAGAACTGCTAAAACCTAAGGATGATATCACAAATGGAGAAGAGTCGATACGATTTATAACTTCATTCAGTAATCAAGCTGGAGATGTTAGAAAATGCCTAAAAAAGTATTGGAATGTGTTGGGCACTGATGAAACTTTAGTTAAGTATATAGATGTGAATCCCAAGATCACATTCCGTAGATGCACGGCACTAAAAGATATGCTATGTAAGAGTACTTTGTCTACAGTTGTCAATTCTCAAATGAATATACAAGGTTTCTACACGTGCAAATCATGCAAGGCATGTCGTAATAGCACCACCTACAAACAGATTAGGCTATCAAAATTTCAAAGGCCATTTATAATCTCTAAGCATCTTACCTGCAAATTAGATTTTTGTGTATATGTTTTAATTTGCCCTTGTCCTCTGATGTATATTGGCAGCACTATCCACCAGGTTAAGAGACGTATACTGGAGCACATGCGGGCAATTACAAATGAGGATAGGCAATATCCAATTGCTCGACATTTTAAAGATTGTCACAATAGAAACGCAAGCTTACTGAAATATTGTGCTCTAGATAGAATTCCTGTTTCTGAGAGAGGGGAAACAGGATTCGTGAATTAAGACGCTTGGAGTCTCGAATGATTGTGAAATATGAAACTATGTATCCGGATGGGATTAACAAAGATGAGGAGTTATCTGTTCATCTAGGTTAATGAACCGAAACCTGTACTTCGTAATTGTAATATAGTAATGAATTCCGGTGAGTTGCCCCTTAGGTAGGATGTTTGTACATATTTTTAATTTACACAGATCTTTTTTGATCAATGCACTTGTTTTTATTACAGGAGACGGAGTAATTACCTTGTTATGAAGAAAAGCAAAAGAGCATCTTTAGAGAGTGTGAAATGAGATTTATTGATAAAATATGTGGAATTGACCTGTTAGGATATATTTGAAATTTTGAATTGATTAAAGTTTTCACATGAGGATTATGAAGTATTTGACTGGTCCAAGGGGTGGAATTGGTCTAAGTACTGTGAAATGGCATTTTCTGAGACTCCTTTATTATGTGGAGTGAATATGATATCATTTTGGCCCACTGGGGCAGAATTGTAATAAAGTGAAAATGATTTCTTTATAAAATAGGGTATTTGTAGAACCTTTTCCACTGGGTGGGTTAATCATGATATTACTTTGGACCACCTGTTAGGATATATTTGAAATTTTGAATTGATTAAAGTTTTCACATGAGGATTATGAAGTATTTGACTGGTCCAAGGGGTGGAATTGGTCTAAGTACTGTGAAATGGCATTTTCTGAGACTCCTTTATTATGTGGAGTGAATATGATATCATTTTGGCCCACTGGGGCAGAATTGTAATAAAGTGAAAATGATTTCTTTTCTTTATAAAATAGGGTATTTGTAGAACCTTTTCCACTGGGTGGGTTAATCATGATATTACTTTGGACCACTGGGTCAGAATTGGAATGTGAAAAAACGATATGTAAAATATATCAATTATTCTTTATGGTTCATAATGAGGACAATATTATTTATTATGAATTGTTCCTTCTAAATATACATTTGTGTTATTTCATTCCACTTTATATGTATGTTAACATCATTGAAATTACCACTCCAAAATGGCTGCCATTGTTCCTTACATTTTAGGTAACCTTGTAGTCCTTTGTTTATTTTCTTATTCTGTGCACTGTATGTAATGGTGAATAACAAATGTCTAACTGACCTGTGACCAAGGAACGGCTGTTCCGAAACGCGTCGGGTTTTATTTGCCATATGAATTGGATTAAATAAACCACGTTGAAACAGATATTGGGCTCGGCACAATCTTTTCGATACTGCAAGAAGGATTGGTATTTGCATATATATATATATATGTATAAAATTAAAAAAACATAGGATTGAGGTACACTAGACTTACAAATTTTCATTTAAAAAACCTTTGAAATTCACTGGAAAAACCATAGGTTTCAGGCACGTTATAGTTAGAAATTAGCATTTAAAAAACCATAGAAATTCAATGAAAAAACCATAGGTTTCAGGCACGTTATAGTTAGAAATTAGCATTTAAAAAACCATAGAAATTAACTGAAAAAACCATAGGTTTCAGGAACGTTATAGTTAGTTGGACATTTCACTCTTACAAAACCATAGAAATTCCGGCGTTATAGTTAGTTCAGCTAACTATAACTCGTGCCCCCGCAATGCACTGCTGATGACGTCACATATTACATCATTCATGACATGGTCAGTGACATCACTGATGACATCTCAAATGACATCACTGATGACATCATCCACGTGAAAATCTGATGCACCTCCTCACACCTGAATATAACCTTTGATACACCCACTCTAAAATACAGACTACCATTTTCGAAAAAATAGACACATCAATACCAGTTACTAAATACGCACTGACTGATTCCTAGGTCTACACACACATCCACTCATTCACCCATACAGTCACTCATACATGAAGTCACTCATCAATACAACACTATCATATGCACTCATACACCTATACAGACACTCACATACTGCCACATATCCAGAGTTTCTCACACACTTAGTCAGTCATGCAAAGAATCAATCATACTTCCATTTACTCACCTATACAGTTATACAGACACAACCTCACTTATTCATACAGATACTAACACATAATTACTCTCTTATAGAATCACTGATATAAATACACACTCATCCATGCAGCCACTCTCACAATTACTGACTCTCACATATCGTTATTTATATACACCATCACTCACATATACTGCCTTTTACATATGTAGTTACTTGCACATGACCACTGAGACATCCATTCACTGACCAACACACCCAAACACACACTCACCCACACATACAGCTGTTTCCACATGCACTCTTGAACCCATACACCCAGTGAATCAACCACTCACACATCTATGCACAGAGTCACACACCTCCCACACACCCACACACACACTCACGCAGCATACAAATACTCAGGCAAGCAATCAATAACCCATATAGACACGCATGCAGCTACTCACCAACCCAAGCAGCAGCTTACACAACAACAGACAGACTGATACAGACTTTCACACAGTTTAGTCACTAACCCATGCATTCAGTAAGACACATTTAATCACTAACTTATACAGTCAGTCACGTACCTACTAAATCCTCCATACAGACACTTATACACCCACTCATTCCTGAATACAGCTTGGCATATATATAAAACAAAACTAAACTTTACAGAAACACACAGTTACTGGATGATGTCATCAGTGATGTCATCAGTGATGTCATTTGAGATGTCATCAGTGATGTCACTGACCATGTCATGAATGATGTAGTATGTGACGTCATCAGCAGTGCATTGCGGGGGCGCGAGTTATAGTTAGCTGAACTAACTATAACGCCGGAATTTCTATGGTTTTGTACGAGTGAAATGTCCAACTAACTATAACGTTCCTGAAACCTATGGTTTTTTCAGTTAATATATATATATATATATATATATATATATATTATCTACTGGCGGTCGCCAGTAGATAGTTATAGTTAGGACCTATTTTCCATAGGAAATCCACAACATTCTATTTGAAATAACGTTGGCACCGGTTGACGAATCTTCGCGAAAGTTTCCAACTTGTTGGGGTGCTCCAGTCCGCTCCTATCCTGAAAGTCTCGGGGTGATTCGTCAAGCGGGGGCCGAGAAAAAAGGGGGGTCCCAAAACGTGTTTTCCCCATTCATTTTTCCATAGGAACCTTTAGTCGCAGCTACAGCCCGAACTGCTGAACGGAATTACACCAAATTTGGCAAAGAGGTAGCCCTTGGTTCAGTGTCGTGCCTTTTGCTTAAATGGTGTAAATCCGTTCAGTAGTTCCTGAGAAAATCAAAAGTAAAATCACATATATATCTGGGCGGAGCCTAACCACACATGTCATTGTGAGATCTGATTGGCTGTCAGCACTTCATCCTGGAATTGCTGGCAGCCATCTTGAGACCAATATACATGATAGTACCCCATTGAAATGCATTGTAGTGAATCAAAAATTTTGAGGGTTACCAAAAGGAGAACTATAAAGGGTGATAACAGACTTTAGTTACATTAGAATTCATTTGTTCATGGTACCATACTAATTTCAGGAATTGTGGTGTGTTCTAAGGTGATTTTACCCTGTGAAAAACCTTCTGCTGGGATATCATGAATCATGTTTGAGAGAAAACTATTTTCACATGCTTGTCCCATAGAGTTTTTGAAGGTGCTCCAGAAGCTAAAATGAGAGCATATTTTCTGTAAATTCACATTATCTTTCTCAGTCATGTGAGAATGAAGTCTGACATTCTCAGTAAAACATGTACATCCAACAAGGGCAGAGACTGTCAGTTGATTCCTTTGTGTTCTACTGCAGCTTCCCAGAGTGTTCTAAAGAACAACTAGAGTGCTAACAGCCTTACTTATGACAAAAGTATGGCACACCTGAAGCCATCTTGATTGGAATAAACTGGTAACACTTAAAACATTTAATTTAAAAAGGAACAACATGATGGTGTTCATTTTGTCATAGAAATGATGGTTAGTGCTGTAGAAAGAAAAATTAGGACATGTTTCAAGTGTGATCTCAAATATCTTCCTGTTATATTTCAACAGGAGCAGCCTGCCAGTTGATGCCTTTGTGTTCTACTGCAGCTTCCCAGAGTGTTCTAAAGAACAACTAGAGCGCTAACAGCCTTACTTATGACAAAAGTATGGCACACCTGAAGCCATCTTGATTGGAATAAACCGGTAACACTTAAAACATTTAATTTAAAAAGGAACAAAATGAGGGGGTTCTTTTGAAATAGAAATTATGGTTAGTGCTGCAGAAAGAAAAATTAGGGCATGTTTTAAGTGAGATCTCAAATCCTCTTCTATTTCATTAGAAAATTCTGACATGCAGACTGAAACAATCACTTTCAATACCAGCAGCAGGCTTCCAGTTAACTCCCTGGTGAGCAGTAGCTTTACTACAGTGATCTAATGAGCAACTAGAGTGCTAACATTCTGAATTTATGGCAAATGTGAGACACATCTGAATGCCTTCTTCATGGAATCAAAGTAAAAACTGAAAGCATTTCCTACTGAGGAGACTGCAGTAAATGAGGAAATTAGGAAACTTCATAACAAAGAAGACTTCCAAGATGGCCACCAGTGAAAAAAGAGCCCAAATGTAGCAGAAATATTACCCAGATGTAGCCCACATATAGCCCAATGACAAAAGTGTGCAAAACACTTTTTATTTTTAGTTTTTTGCAGTTTTATGTAGTGCAGACTGGTCAGGTATTGGAGCATTGCATCTTAAAACATGACCCCCCTACAATACAAAAACACCACTGCACTACCCTAAACCCTAAAACACTACCCCCAGCATGACCCCCTACACTACACAAGCACCACTGCACTATCCTAAACCCTAAAACACTATCCCCAGCATGACCCACTACACTACACAAACACCACTGCACTACCCTAAACCCTAAAACACTACCCCCAGCACGACCCCCTACACTACACAAACACCACTGCACTACCCTAAACCCTAAAACACTACCACCAGCACGACCCCCTACACTACCCAAACACCACTGCACTAACCTAAATCCAAAAACACTACCCCCAGCACGACCCCCTACACTACCCAAACACCACTGCACTACCCTAAAACATGACCCCCTACACTACACAAACACCACTGCACGACCCTAAACCCTAAAACACTACCCCCAGTACGACCCCCTACACTGCCCGAACACCACTGCACTGCCCTAAACCCTGAAACATCACCCCCAGCAAGACCCCCTACACTGCCCGAACACCACTGCCCTAAACCCTGAAACACCACCCCCAGCAAGACCCCCTACACTGCCCGAACACCACTGCACTGCCCTAAACACTGAAACACCACCCCTAGCATGACCCCCTACACTGCCTGAACACCACTGCACTGCCCTAAACCCTGAAACACCACCCCCAGCACGACCCCCAACACTGCCCGAACACCAGTGCACTGCCCTAAACCCTGAAACACCACCCCCTGCATGACTCCCTACACTGCCTGAACACTACTGCACTGCCCTAAACCCTGAAACACCATCCCCAGCACGACCCCCTACACTGCACGAACACCACTGCACTGCCCTAAACCCTGAAACACTACCCCCAGCAAGACCCCCTACACTGCCCAAACACTACTGCACTGCCCTAAACCCTGAAACATCACCCCCAGCACGACCCCCTACACTACCCAAACACCACTGCACTAACCTAAATCCTAAAACACTACCCCCAGCACGACCCCCTACACTACCCAAACACCACTGCACTACCCTAAAACATGACCCCCTACACTACACAAATACCACTGCACTACCCTAAACCCTAAAACACTACCTCCAGCACGACCCCCTACACTACACAAACACCACTGCACTACCCAAAACCCTAAAACACTACCCCAGCACGACCCCTACACTACCCAAACACCACTGCACTACCCTAAAACATGACCCCCTACACTACACAAACACCACTGCACTACCCTAAACCCTAAAACACTACCCCCAGCACAACCCCCTACACTACACAAGCACCACTGCACTACCCTAAACCCTGAAACACCACTACTAGCACGACCCCCTACACTGCCCGAACACCACTGCACTGCCCTAATCCCTGAAACACCACCCCTTCACGACCCCCTACACTGCCCGAACACCACTGCACTGCCCTAAACCCTGAAACACCACCTCCAGCACGACCCCCTACACTGCCTGAACACCACTGCACTGCCCTAAACCCTGAAACACTACCCCCAGCAAGACCCCTACACTGCCCGAACACACCACTGCCCTAAACCCTGAAACACCACCCCCAGCATGACCCCCTACACTGCCTGAACACCACTGCACTGCCCTAAACCCTGAAACACCACCCCCAGCACGACCCCCTACACTGCCCGAACACCACTGCTCTGCCCAAAACCCTGCAACACCAGCCCCAGCACAACCCCCTACACTGCCCAAACACCACTGCACTGCCCTAAACCTTGAAACACCAGCACCAGCACGACCCCTTACACTGCACGAACACCACTGCACTACCCTAAACCCTGTAACACCACCCCCAGCACGACCCCCTACACTGCCCGAGCACCAATGCACTGCCCTAAACCCTGAAACACTAGCCCCACACGACCCCGTACACTGCCCGAACACCACTGCACTTCCCTAAACCCTGAAACACCAGCCCCAGCACGACCGCCTACACTGCCCGAACACCACTGCACTGCCCTAAACCCTAAAACACCAGCCCCAGCATGACCCCCTACACTGCCCGAACACCACTGCACTGCCCTAAACCGTGAAACACCAGCCTCAGCACGATCCCCTACACTGCCTGAACACTACTGCACTGCCCTAAACCCTGAAACACCATCCCCAGCACAACCCCCTACACTGCACGAACACCACTGCACTGCCCTAAACCCTGAAACACTACCCCCAGCAAGACCCCCTACACTGCCCGAACACCACTGCACTGCCCTAAACCCTGAAACATCACCCCCAGCACGACCCCCTACACTGCCCAAACACCACTGCACTAACCTAAATCCTAAAACACTACCCCCAGCACGACCCCCTACACTACCCAAACACCACTGCACTACCCTAAAACATGACCCCCTACACTACACACAACACCACTGCACTACCCTAAACCCTAAAACACTACCCCCAGCACGACCCCCTACACTACACAAACACCACTGCACTACCCTAAACCCTAAAACACTACCCCCAGCACGACCCCTACACTACACAAACACCACTGCACTACCCTAAACCCTAAAACACTACCCCCAGCACGACCCCCTACACTACCCAAATACCACTGCACTAACCTAAATCCTAAAACACTACCCCCAGCACGACCCCCTACACTACCCAAACACCACTGCACTACCCTAAAACATGACCCCCTACACTACACAAACACCACTGCACTACCCTAAACCCTAAAACACTACCCCCAGCACAACCCCCTACACTACACAAGCACCACTGCACTACCCTAAACACTAAAACACTACCCCCAGCATGACCCCCTACACTGCCCGAACACCACTGCACTGCCCTAAACCCTGAAACACCAGCCCCTGCACAACCCCTTACACTGCCCAAACACCACTGCACTGCCCTAAACCCTGAAACACAACCCCTAGCACGACCCCCTACACTGCCCGAACACCACTGCACTGCCCTAAACCCTGAAACACCACCCCCATCATGACCCCCTACACTGCCTGAACACAACTGCACTGCCCTAAACCCTGAAACACCACCCCCTTCACGACCCCCTACACTGCCTGAACACCACTGCACTGCCCTAAACCCTGAAACACCACCCCCAGCACGACCCCCTACACTGCCCGAACACCACTGCACTGCCCTAAACCCTGAAACACCACCTCCAGCACGACCCCCTACACTGCCTGAACACCACTGCACTGCCCTAAACCCTGAAACACTACCCCCAGCAAGACCCCCTACACTGCCCGAACACCACTGCCCTAAACCCTGAAACACCACCCCCAGCATGACCCCCTACACTGCCTGAACACCACTGCACTGCCCTAAACCCTGAAACACCACCCCCAGCACGACCCCCTACACTGCCCGAACACCACTGCTCTGCCCAAAACCCTGCAACACCAGCCCCAGCACAACCCCCTACACTGCCCAAACACCACTGCACTGCCCTAAACCTTGAAACACCAGCACCAGCACGACCCCTTACACTGCACGAACACCACTGCACTACCCTAAACCCTGTAACACCACCCCCAGCACGACCCCCTACACTGCCCGAGCACCAATGCACTGCCCTAAACCCTGAAACACTAGCCCCACACGACCCCGTACACTGCCCGAACACCACTGCACTTCCCTAAACCCTGAAACACCAGCCCCAGCACGACCGCCTACACTGCCCGAACACCACTGCACTGCCCTAAACCCTAAAACACCAGCCCCAGCATGACCCCTACACTGCCCGAACACCACTGCACTGCCCTAAACCGTGAAACACCAGCCTCAGCACGATCCCCTACACTGCCTGAACACTACTGCACTGCCCTAAACCCTGAAACACCATCCCCAGCACGACCCCCTACACTGCACGAACACCACTGCACTGCCCTAAACCCTGAAACACTACCCCCAGCAAGACCCCCTACACTGCCCGAACACCACTGCACTGCCCTAAACCCTGAAACATCACCCCCAGCACGACCCCCTACACTACCCAAACACCACTGCACTAACCTAAATCCTAAAACACTACCCCCAGCACGACCCCCTACACTACCCAAACACCACTGCACTGCCCTAAAACACTGACCCCTACACTACACAAACACCACTGCACTACCCTAAACCCTGAAACACTACCCCAGCACGACCCCCTACACTACACAAACACCACTGCACTACCCTAAACCCTAAAACACTACCCCCAGCACGACCCCCTACACTACACAAACACCACTGCACTACCCTAAACCCTAAAACACTACCCCCAGCACGACCCCTACACTACCCAAATACCACTGCACTAACCTAAATCCTGAAACACTACCCCAGCACGACCCCTACACTACCCAAACACCACTGCACTACCCTAAAACATGACCCCTACACTACACAAACACCACTGCACTACCCTAAACCCTAAAACACTACCCCCAGCACGACCCCTACACTGCACAAGCACCACTGCACTACCCTAAACACTGAAACACTACCCCCAGCATGACCCCCTACACTGCCCGAACACCACTGCACTGCCCTAAACCCTGAAACACCAGCCCCTGCACAACCCCTTACACTGCCCAAACACCACTGCACTGCCCTAAACCCTGAAACACAACCCCTAGCACGACCCCCTACACTGCCCGAACACCACTGCACTGCCCTAAACCCTGAAACACCACCCCCATCATGACCCCTACACTGCCTGAACACAACTGCACTGCCCTAAACCCTGAAACACCACCCCCTTCACGACCCCCTACACTGCCTGAACACCACTGCACTGCCCTAAACCCTGAAACACCACCCCCAGCACGACCCCCTACACTGCCCGAACACCACTGCACTGCCCTAAACCCTGAAACACCACCCCCAGCATGACCCCCTACACTGCCTGAACACAACTGCACTGCCCTAAACCCTGAAACACCACCCCCAGCACGACCCCCTACACTGCCCGAACACCACTGCTCTGCCCAAAACCCTGAAATACCAGCCTCAGCACAACCCCCTACACTACCCAAATACCACTGCACTAACCTAAATCCTAAAACACTACCCCCAGCACGACCCCCTACACTACCCAAACACCACTGCACTACCCTAAAACATGACCCCCTACACTACACAAACACCACTGCACTACCCTAAACCCTAAAACACTACCCCCAGCACAACCCCCTACACTACACAAGCACCACTGCACTACCCTAAACACTAAAACACTACCCCCAGCATGACCCCCTACACTGCCCGAACACCACTGCACTGCCCTAAACCCTGAAACACCAGCCCCTGCACAACCCCTTACACTGCCCAAACACCACTGCACTGCCCTAAACCCTGAAACACAACCCCTAGCACGACCCCTACACTGCCCGAACACCACTGCACTGCCCTAAACCCTGAAACACCACCCCATCATGACCCCCTACACTGCCTGAACACAACTGCACTGCCCTAAACCCTGAAACACCACCCCTTCACGACCCCCTACACTGCCCGAACACCACTGCACTGCCCTAAACCCTGAAACACCACCCCCAGCACGACCCCCTACACTGCCCGAACACCACTGCACTGCCCTAAACCCTGAAACACCATCCCCAGCATGACCCCCTACACTGCCTGAACACAACTGCACTGCCCTAAACCCTGAAACACCACCCCCAGCACGACCCCCTACACTGCCCGAACACCACTGCTCTGCCCAAAACCCTGAAATACCAGCCTCAGCACAACCCCCTACACTGCCCAAACACCACTGCACTGCCCTAAACCCTGAAACACCACCCCCTGCACGACCCCCTACACTGCCTGAACACTACTGCACTGCCCTAAACCCTGAAACACCATTACCAGCACGACCCCCTACACTGCACGAACACCACTGCACTGCCCTAAATCCTGAAACACTACCCCCAGCAATACCCCCTACACTGCCCGAACACCACTGCACTGCCCTAAACCCTGCAACATCACCCCCAGCAAGACCCCCTACACTGCATGAACACCACTGCACTGCCCTAAACCCTGAAACACCAGCCCGAGCAAGAACCCCTTAACTGCCCGAACACCACTGCACTGCCCTAAACCCTGAAACACCACCCCCTGCATGACCCCCTACACTGCCCGAACACCACTGCACTGCCCTAAACCCTGAAACACCACCCCCAGCGCGACCCCCTACACTGCCCGAACACCACTGCACTGCCCTAAACCCTGAAACACCACCCCCAGCACGACCCCCTACACTGCCCGAACACCACTGCACTGCCCTAAACCCTGAAACACCACCCCCTACACTGCCTGAACACTACTGCACTGCCCTAAACCCTGAAACACCATCCCCAGCATGACCCCCTACACTGCACTAACACCACTGCACTGCCCTAAACCCTGAAACACTACCCCCAGCAAGACCCCCTACACTGCCCGAACACCACTGCACTGCCCTAAACCCTGAAACACCACCCCCAGCACGACCCCCTATACTGCATGAACACCACTGCACTGCCCTAAACCCTGAAACACTACCCCCAGCAAGACCCCCTACACTGCCCGAACACCACTGCACTGCCCTAAACCCTTCAACATCACCCCCAACAAGACCCCCTACACTGCCCGAACACCACTGCCCTAAACCCTGAAACACCACCCCCAGCAAGACCCCCTACACTGCCTGAACACCACTGCACTGCCCTAAACCCTGAAACATCAGCCCCAGCACGACCGCCTACACTGCCCGAACACCACTGCACTGCCCTAAACCCTGAAACACCATCCCCAGCACGACCCCCTACACTGCCCAAACACCACTGCTCTGCCCAAAACCCTGAAACACCAGCCCCAGCATGACCCCCTACACTGCCCGAACACGACTGCACTGCCCTAAACCCTGAAACAGCAGCCCCAGCATGACCCCTACACTGCCTGAACACCAATGCACTGCCCTAAACCCTGAAACACCACCCCCAGCACCACCCCCTACACTGCCCAAACACCACAGCACTGCCCTAAACCCTGAAACACCACCCCCTGCATGACCCCCTACACTGCTGGAACACCACTGCACTGCCCTAAACCCTGAAACACCACCCCCAGCATGACCCCCTACACTGCCCGAACACCACTGCACTGCCCTAAACCCTGAAACACCAGCCCCAGCACGACTGCCTACACTGCCCGAACACCACTGCACTGCCCTAAACCCTGAAACACCAGCCCCAGCACGACCCCCTACACTGCCCGAACACCACTGCACTGCCCTAAACCGTGAAACACCAGCCTCAGCACGACCCCCTACACTGCCTGAACACCACTGCACTGCCCTAAACCCTGAAAAACCACCCCATGCACGAGCCCCTACACTGCCCGAACACCACTGCACTGCCCTAAACCCTGAAACACCACCCCCTGCACGACCCCCTACACTGCCTGAACACTACTGCACATGCCCTAAACCCTGAAACACCATCCCCAGCACGACCCCCTACACTGCACGAACACCACTGCACTGCCCTAAACCCTGAAACACTACACCCAGCAAGACCCCCTACACTGCTCGAACACCACTGCACTGCCCTAAACCCTGAAACATCACCCCAGCAAGACCCTCCACACTGCCCGAACACCACTGCCCTAAACCCTGAAACACCACCCCCAGCATGACCCCTACACTGCCCGAACACCACTGCACTGCCCTAAACCCTGAAACACCACCCCCTGCATGACCCCTACACTGCCCGAACACCACTGCACTGCCCTAAACCCTGAAACACCACCCCAAGCACGACCCCCTACACTGCCCGAACACCACTGCACTGCCCTAAACCTGAAA